>VNJV01000471.1:0-34270 GCA_008042635.1 Drosophila nikananu | reverse complement strand
ATAAAAACATTATTAAAATATATTTACTTATTTACCTCGCCCTATAATTCAAGGTTATTAATGTTATTACTATAAAAATCATTTATGTTGACATCAACGGCGATATTTAACGATTTGTCAAAAAAAAAATTGGGTGTCCACAACCCCCGACATTTCATTGTCCACAACTGCCTCAAGCAGTCGTTTTGAAATCATATGAAAAAAATTTTTTTTGTGAAACTTTTGTCCAAACCCGGTGTGGAATCTTAAACATAACTAAATTTCACGTCAAAAAATCTATTGCACTTACCTTCTTAATTAACACACTTCACACGGTGACACTTTTAAAAACGCGCAATAAAACTTTTGAGATTTTTTTCAGCGTGAAAAAATGCATTTTTCCGGGACACAAAGCAGACGCGTCCGTTCCGTTTGGTATTTGGCACAAAACAATCGATCTTCAATAGCGCACACATGACATTTGAAAGATCCGTCCTATCTGTCCTGTGTCAAAAGTTACACAGGGGTGTCCACAACCCCCACGGTGTCCACGACCCCCACTTTTCCCCTATACATATTTAACAAAATTGTGTTTTTCAAACATTTTATTAAAGCTTCTCAAAATATAATTATTCTTGGTCATTGAATTAGACGCAGCTTAAATTTCTTCGTATTGCTTGGACAAGGGTAAACTTTTGTATTAAAAATATATGCAAAATAAACAATTAAAGGGTTTTCCAGCTACATTTGAAGAAAAAATGGGAAAAGCTGCTGTTATGAGCTTATTCGAACGTCTAAAGTAGACTTTCTACACTCGGAAGGACTGTCCAAGTGAAACATAAAACGCAGCTCCAATTTGCGAAAGAAAAACGTTTTACTTTAGATGGCCCTGATGGATTTTAATATTACGATTTACGTAAAAATTACCTATATTTAAGTCGCCACTATAAACGAGAAGGAAAAACAATTTATGGAAGTTGTTGACCTAATTTTTATCTATCAAAAATGAACGGCGATCGCTTCAAAACATTGTTGGAGTCTGTGTTTCCAAAACTAAAAGATTTTTCAACAAGGCAATGCTCCTATTCATAACTTTCGAGTAGTAAAGTCTTTTATTTCGAGTCAACACGTTAATATCATGACCTGGCATCCATATTCTCCAGATCTCAACGTAATTAAAAATGTTTGGGGCTGGCTAACACGGAAGGTATGCGAAGGAGGAAAGCCGCACGAAGATAACGAAACATTAACTTCCTTGTATCATTCTATGAAGGACCGGATTTATGAAGTTATTACCACAAAGGAGGCAGTACTCACTACTAAAATTATTTTTTTTGTATTTCAAATAAATCAAAAAGTAAGTCAAACTAATAATATAAGTTAAAATCCAAATACTTTTCTTATAAAAATTAAAAAGCCAAAGTGCGTCTGATTTAATGACTAAAAAAATTCGCCTTATTTTGAGAAGCTTTAAGAAAATGTTTGAAAAACACAATTGTGTTAAATATGTATAATCATTTAAATATTATATTTAATGTATCATTAAAGAAGAAATGTTTTTGTATATCAACTTCTTTTCTATCGTCATTCAATAAATAAATACGAACCAAAGTTGTATGCAACTAAACGTGCGTCTAAACTAAGACCAGCTGTATATATTAATTCATTTAGTTAGTTTACAACATTTTTCGCTCGCAACATTTTTCGCTTGCAACCTTTTTCGCTCGCAACATTTACCTTATGGCAGTATCCGAGAAAGCGAAAAGTCAGAACAATTCTCTTATTCTTCTTCTACTTACTGCAAGGATATTTAAACTTCGGCATGCCGAAGTTAGCTTCCTTTCTTGTCGATACCAGGTTTCTATTATGTTTACTCTTTATTTAATTTACTTTTAAAACACCGAACATTTAAAGAGAAAAAAGCTTATGCAAACAAAAACCAAGGCCAGGTGATATCTTGAAATCCCACATTAATTCTTCTTTAAATCCAACAAACCCAAATTAAATATAAATACTTACCTATATTAAACAAATACTATATGTGATATTTCATTATGAAAGAAGCGTGTATAACCCCACAGCTGAAAAAACAGTGCAATTATATTTTATAAAAAATATTGCAATTTTTGACAGAAGGCACCTGCCGGGTATATAAAGAAGTTCGTCCGTCGTCTAATTCACTCAACCTTGAAATGTATTACCTGAAAGTTGCGATCTGCTGTGCCATCTTTTTGGCGGCGAAAGTCGCTTCCCATTCACCTGTGCACTTTGAAGAACCTCTTTTGGATGTGACTAAGGCCATGTCGGAGTTTCTGCATCTCCAGCAAAGCCACTACGATGGGAGGCTTCGAATGTGCGAAGACACACTGGACAACTTCCGTAAGGGTTTCGGTAAGGAAATCAAGGCCGTGAGGGTGCAGAGCGAGCTCATTCAGGCCAAGGTGGAGGAGACTTGGGCCTGGATCCGACCCTACGAGAATATCGATTCCTGGCACCGGCAGTGCGTGGCCAACTACAGTGCAACGTTGCCTTCGATCAGCAAACTTCGGGCTTCCATGAACGCCTGTGGGGTTCAGGTTTACCTGAATGGGATCCTAAGTAGTGCCCAGTCTAGTTGCGATAATATCAAGAGGTATGCCACCTACATTTTGAACACTCACAAGGATACCTGCGAGAGGACTCACAAAAAGTCGCAATTGGGTTTTAATACATGTCTAAAGAAGGCAGTAAGTGTTATATTATATAACTAAATTATTCAAATTAAATTAATTACCCGTTTTCAATGATATCAGGTTATCCCCCTGGATGCTGAGGTCGCCAGGAGCTGGAATGACTTCCAAAGGCTTATCGGAGAGGCAGAGTCCAATGCCAAAAATCGCATAAGAACCTCGCGGCAATGCGCCTTCAACACGATTTATACCACCAGCTACAACATTGGAATCGCAAGGCGCTTCATCTTAGATTGCATTGGCAACGAACAGACCTGCGGGAGGAGCTCCTGCTCATCGAGATGCCCGCATCAAATGTATATGGACATTAAGGATAAAGATTTCCGCACTGTGACCATAAGGAATCCATTTCAGGGCCCCGATAGGCATCTAGGTTGCCTGGAGTTGAGATTTAAGTGAGGAAGAGAAACTTTAGATTTGGAAAGTTAATTACAATAAAAATACCTAATATTTTGTTAGGGGAATGGATTGGTAATCGGCCCATGAGAACCTGCATCGGACGGGGGATCTAAGTCCACGCGACATCACAAAGACCCTCCTCACGTGGATGGACCGGCTCTCTGAGCCGACCATCACCGCCCTAACCTAACCTAACCTTGTTAGGGGAAAATAAAATTATAGAACCCTCAGGATTTTTAATTCCTTCGCGGAGTTTAAATTCCTCCTAAGAGTGCGCTACACTTTTGAAACCAAATCGCGCTTGGGTTTCACGATCATCACAACAACTTCTTGTACATTTTTTAGTACCATACTTTTAGGAAGCAAATAAATTGGATATGGTTTGGGAAATCAAGTCTCTATTCAAAAGAACTTATAAAATAACAGGAATATAAAACAAACAAGTAAGAAAGCTACAGTCGTTCGTGAACGACTGTTATATACCATGTACCAAAATATATCGCCGCTTTTGCCTATTGCGACTTTTGCCTATTAGAGAAATGTAAACAAACTCGCTCTTTGCAAAACCACCACCATCTCATGCACTTGCGTGTGCAAGACAGAAACAGAGATAACCCCTCCTCTCTTTTTTGCGCACGGGAGTTAGTTTCTTGCGCTCATCAGTTTTGTTGTTGTTTTTTGGGATGCACCTGTTGCTAGCTGCCAAATAGATTGCACACTGATAAGTAAATAACTTTTGTGTTTTTCACCCGATCTTTACCAGATTTTCGGTATTGATACATGTTCTACATATTCATGCCTATGCACAAAAAGAAAGATATATGGCAATATTTGCGGCTGCAAAACGTTTTTATTGATTTTCGGGGGAGTGGGTGGGAAATTTTTAAATCTGAAACAAACTTGATCTGCGTGCAAAACATTCCGACCTACATACCGAATTTGGTGACTCTAGCTCTTATAGTTGCTGAGATCTAGGCGTTTATTGATTTATTGATTTTATTGATTTGCGGGGGAGTGGGAGGGAAATTCTTAAATCTGAAACAAACTTGATCTGCTTGCAAAACATTCCGACCTACATACCGAATTTGGTTACTCTAGCTCTTATAGTTGCTGAGATCTAGATCAACGGACAGACGGACAGACGGACAGACAGACATGGCTAGATCGACTTGGCTGTTGATGCTGATCAAGAATATATATACTTTATGGGGTCGGAAATGCTTCCTTCTGCCTGTTACATACATTAGCACGAAATTAATATACCTTTGTACCTACGGTACATACATGGTATAAAAACACTTATATACTGCAAAGAGCGTTTAGTATGCAATGTTCCAAATTAAGTGTTCGTTTTTTAAGATCTAAACTTTGCAGCCATACTTTTCCAACATTTTTAGGGCTTCCTTAGGGGTGTTCATTCTAAGCAAATAGGGCATATTTTAACTCTAACATCTAAAGTTATCATAATGATTTCAATACTATAAATTAAAACAACCTTATAAACTTTTTGTTTTGGTACTTAGAAGAAAAAAAATATTTTCCAATTTTTGCTAAATTTAAAATTGCAAAGTGTAATTTTAAGAAGAGCTCTTTAAGGAACTCAGTGACACCCGCAATTATGTAGAAGAAAGCTATATATGTTTAAAAAATTAAATACCATAAAATTAATACCATAATACCAGAGGTATGCCACCCACTTTTTGAACAATGAGAAGAATAAGTGCTAGAGGACGCACAGAAAGTCGCAATTGGGTTTTAATACTTGTCTGAAGAAGTAAGTGTTATATTATATAACTAAATTATTCAAATTAAATTAATTACCCGTTTTCTATGCTATCAGGTTATTACCCTGGATGCTGAGGTCGCCAGGAGCTGGAATGACTTCCAAAATTATATCGGAGAGGCAGAGTCCAATGTCAAAAATCGCATAACCTCGAACCTCGCGGCAATGCGCCTTCAACACGATTTATACCACCAGCTACAACATTGGAATCGCAAGGCGCTTTATCTTAGATTGCATTGGCAAAGAACAGACCTGCGGGAGGAGCTCCTGCTCTTCGAGATGCCCCCATCAAATGTATATGGACATTAAAGATTTCCGCACTGTGACCATAAGGTTGCCTGGAGTTGAGATTTAAGTGAGGGGAGATAAGCTTTAGATATGGAAAGTTAATAATTATAAAAATACCTAATATTTTGTTAGGGGAAAAAAATATTATAGAAGACATCAAGATTTTTAATTCCTGCGCGGAGTTTCAATATACTAGATTCCTCCTAAGAGTGTGCTACACTTTTGAAACAAAATTGTGCTTGGGTTTCATGATCATCACATCAACTTCTTATAAATTTTTGAGTAACATACTTTTAGGAAGCAAATAAATTGGAAATCGTTTTGGAGAGGCAAAAATCAAGTCTCGACTCAAAAAAAAAATGTAAAAGAACAGCAATCTAAAACAAATTTTAAAGCCACATTGAAAATCTATTGCCGAGCTCAGTTTCTTTTCGTATCATTGTCTCTTTTCCGCCAAATTGAACTGATATATCAGGAGCTCAGAAGTAACAAACAGAAGACCAGACCAGTGGCTCTGAACAACCCACGCAGAGTAAGATGACAAGAAAAGGCCTCGACTGAATTTTTCAGGTACCCGCACGAACCATCTCTGGAATTTGAGGCAAACTCAAAGGGCACCGCTTTGGGATTTAGTTCTCGGAATCTGAAAACACATAAAACTAGGGATCACTTTGTGTGGGTTTCTATTGAAAGAAATTCTTGTATCGCATTTCCACATCTGGCTGGCAGATGCGTGAGAACCTTAGATCGGCACAGGCTATATGGTTTCTAAAGCATGAATACACATAATGAATAGGAGCAGCCCTTGGAAAAGATTCTTCCTCGGTATTGTCACGGGCCGAGACCGTGTGAAATATTCCCGATGCTTGGGAAACCTTAACAGATTCCTAATAGGCCAACAGCAAAAATGGCAAGTGAGCGAGGAAAATGTGTGGAAAATGGGCACGAGCAGGTAGTGAACATGTGTCTATATTTGGGAAAATGCTTGGGAACTAGGTAATCCTTGGTGGTCTTGAAATTTTGTATGCTCTCACATGCATCTTTAGGATGCGTTTTTTAAGCCGTGTGAAAATATTCAAAGACTTCTTTTAGTTTTTTAACATTTTCAATAGGGGATCAGGAATTCAAGCAGCGACTAAAGAGACATTATCGTGTGTTCTTCAAAGAAAGGCAGGTAGGACCTGTAGCTTAAGGCCAAAGGGACATGCAGTTGATCCTTAATCTTCTGAGGATCGTGAGAATTGAACGAGTTTCTATCAAGTCGAGAAGAATCGTGGAACAGGCCAACAGCCATTTCAGTAGCTGCCAACGAAGAACGTCTTCGAAATTCTACCTGTTCGAGACCTGACAAGGTGCAGCTGTTGCCACCGCCTTTTACCTTTCCAACAAAAAAGGAGACGACGTTAAAAAAACAGTTTCCTCCGAAAGAATTTGATTTTGCAGCTGTGGCAGCTGTGGGAAAATTATCCGAGCCTTAAATCGTCTGAAAGCATGTGTCCTGATCGTGAGAATTTTCCGAAATTTTCGTTCAGTTGGAAAACTCCTAGACCAGGCCAACAGCAAGAGCGGCTGCACACCCCGAGTTTTTCCGAAAATCCAACTACCTGTTGCCGAGGGATCTGGGAAAATGCAGCTGAAATTGACGCACAAGGGACACACATTTTCCGGGAAACCTGTTGGTTTTAAAAAAGGGACCCTCCCTCATTGTTTGAAAAACGGTTCCTAACTATAAAAAATAAAGAATCTTTTGGGTTGCAGCCTGGGCAGCTGTGGGAACGTTTTCATCTGCCTGGGACGATTTTTTCAGGCGTGTGAATTTTCCAAACCAGATGTGATATTTTCGAACTTTAGCACCAGGCCAGCAGAGTGGAAAGCAGCACGAGTCACCGAGTTTTCCAAACGAAGCGAGACAGTTGGTATCTGCCCAAGGGTCCTGGGAAAGTGCAGCTGCCAAGGAGCACACGATGAAACCGTTTCCTGCAACCTGTTGCCTGGGAACCAATGTTAATTGCATTTTCTATACATTCCCAATGCAGCAGATGCGTTCGTGGGAAACTCTTCTGTCTGGAATCGTGTGAAAATTATTTCATATCAAAGAAAAATAGATGCTCATGTATTAGGCAAACATCTAAGAAAGCAGGACACTATGTAAGGTTTTCCACAAGGGATTCTACCTGGTTTAGAGTCCTGGGAACTTTGAGTTACATTTTCCGTCCAATTTTATTTTCATTATCTTGTTTTAAGTGGCTTGGTGGGAACAATTTTCTTTAACGATCATTGAGTCGTGTGAAAATTATACTTATCTCTTAATCATCTCAATTCGTCGTGAGAAAAATCATTGATCTCTTCAAGCCTCAGTGAAAATTCAACCAGGAAAACAGAATTTTCACAACTAGAATGGTGTGATGTTGGGAACAAAATGCTATGGGAACATTTATGTTCTACCTGAATAAGAAACCAACCCCAGCATTGGACAACTTGTTGATATCCTGGGAAAATAATTCAAAGATTTTTTCGTCCGTTACCTTCCTTAAAATGGCATTGTGGGAACCAATTTTCTTAACGATCTTTAACATCTAATTTTGTCGTGAGAAAAATCATTGAACTCTTCAGGCCTCGGGAAAAATTCAACCAGGAAAACAGAATTTTCACAACATGAAGGAGTGAAAATGCTCTTGGAAAATTATATTCTACCTGAATAAGAAACGAACCCTAGCGATGGGCAACCTGTTGATATCCTGGGAAAATTATTCAATGATTTTCCCAAAACGAAGAGAATGGCGTGTGAAAACTCAGTGAACCTGAAGACCTTTTGGGATCGTAAAAGAGAGTCAAAAAAATGTTGCCTGAGTGGGAAAAATAAAACCAACACAAGCTATTCAAAAAAGAGGACCCTGGGTAGATCCTCGAGAAGCACAACCTAAAAAATCCTAAATTTTCATGGGAAAATTTTGTGCGTTTGTCGCGTGGGAAACCGTTTAAAGTGGTGGTTAAAACTGACAATTACCAAACAGGACAGCAGAAGGACAAACAAGTGGTTTCTGAGGCATCCCTAAGACCAAATCCGTAATTATGGTGAAGAACGTAGCCACAGGAAGCAGAGAACGATCTTAAGGACAGATCATCACCTGCAGGATCAACCGGAAGCGGGACCAATTCTTGCGGAAATTGTTATTAACAACAGGAAATGGATTTTGTTACCACTCACGAAAACATTTCCTCAAACAGGAAATTGATTTCTAATCTTAACGGTTGCCATTTCCTGTCCCAGCTTCCGTTTCTTTTAAGAAGAAACCTATATATTTTTATTTATTTGGGATCGTTTTTTATGTTTACTTTTTCCTGGAACGCCACTTGCCACATGGTGTGATTTTATTTTCGTCGATCGAGGCGTGAGAACGTATATCGGCTTAATTAGGCATTTTCTACTAGGCAAGCAGCATCCTCAAACCAATGATCCTGAGACCTGAATTTAAGGCATAACCTGATATACGAAACCTTAGGAAATCTTTACACTTTTTAAGGATTCCCTTGAGTTGGTTGCTTTTCAGATTTCACATTCCCGCGGCTCACTTTCAGAGGGAATGGGAATGCAGGCAATCTATGGAATACTAATTAGTTTGGCGTTTTAGGGTTACAGTGAGATGGCTAGGACACCTTCATTGAGTCCTTTGGCATCGTTTCGATATGCAAATTCGATAAAACTAACCTCGCATCGATTAAAATTGCTAACAGGATAACAGATTGGCCAGCAAGCAGGACTCACCTTTGCTGGGCTTACCTGTGAGCCAAGACAGTGCCAAAAACTACCACCATAAACTATTCAAGAAGGTGAGTCTTGGCTCTCGCTATTTCTTTTTCCCCTTGTGGCATTTGCAACCCTCAAGATTTGGAATATCTAAACAATATGTCTTGTGCGTTACCAGGACAACAGCAATTTAGGGAGGAGGGAAGATTACAGCCAACACTACACTCTCTACTCGCAAAAGAGGGTTGTTCTTGGGACTGTAAACCCAAGACAAACAAAGACGCAAAGAAGTCGTGCCATGTCTTGGGCTCTAATAGGGAAACAGCATTAATCGTACATAGTTTCATGGCGAAACCATCTTCACGTCGTCTTGAGACCCAGGAGGGTTGAAAGTGTCACCTTTTCTAAGCGGCTTTCAGCAAACTTCAGCACACATTTCAAGGAAATCCCAGTCTCACATCAACAGATCTTGACTTCTCTTTTCAACTGAAGAGCCAAAGATCTTCGCCTCGTTTTTGAGCCAAAGATCTCACAGCCAATGTGGGCGTAATCCTTTCACGGCAGGTAAAATTCCTTTGCCTTGGAGCGTGAGAATTTCAATCGAATTTTGTTGATCTTCCAACAGGCGATCAGCAAGCAGCGACAGCATCCCTCCCTTGCTCATCTGCCGAAGTTCTCCTTCTTACGCACCGAGCGTGTGAACGAAGAGCCACAAAAAACGACAAGAAAGTACATTGGGTTGTGTGACACGACTATGTGATACCTGGTACTCACTCTTATGGGAGAAAATATTTTATAGAGCCTTTATACATACTTGTAAAATAATTTAAGAATTGTAAATATCATTGAAATATATGCAGCAATACTAAATATTTGTTTTTCTAAATTTTATTAATATACAGCCATAATTACAATATTGTGCTAAATAAGAATGAATTATTATATAAATATATTAATGTATAGGTAATAATATAATATAAAAATATAATATTAGTCTATTAATGTTTATTGTTAGAAAGGGTTTACAGTACCTAGTATTTTATTATTATAATTCTTTTATTAATTTAATTTTGTTTATGTAACATATATGTATGTATTATAATAATTTCAGTTTTGTTGTACAAAAATGTACTTTTAATGTAAAATATATTTCTCTATTGTATTTTTAATATTAATATTTTTATTTATTATTACTTCTAAATTCAATCAATTTCAAAATCCTCAGTTTTAGCCTCATACTCTCTCCTTCCCTTCCTTTCCAACAGCCCAATATACCCCCTTACCCTGCCAGTACTGAGTATGCACGTGGTGAGAAAACGAAAACCCAAAAAAAAAACCAACAAAAACGAGAGTGGAGGATCGCGTGGGAATAAATGCCGAACCGGAGGCAGGAATGTAACGTATTTTTTCACACGGCTCCTGCAGATAAGGCACCTCTCACCCGTACCCTTCCCACATTCTCGCTCACACAACTCTCAAATTATATGCAAAGGCTTAAATTAGTTGTTAATTGTTTTCCCTGTGACCCTCTCGATCCCCGGTTCGTTTTGGCATGTGCTCGCGTGAGAACTGGGAATTGAGACACTGGAACAGGGACCAGGAGAGCAGCAGAATACGCTAGCTGCATCCACTTTCCAGCATTCGCACGCTCGCTCTCACTCTCCTTTTCTTCGCCGACTGCCCGCTTGTTGGTGTTGCCTCGACGAGATCCTCGATCGTTACGTTAAACGGATGTGGATGTGGATGTGGACAGTGTGGAATTTGGATGTTTCCGTGTGAGTGTGCGCTGTGTTTGTGGAGGGTTTTAACGGCCGTCTGTTTGTCGCGGTTCGCTTGTGTCAACATCGTGTGGGAAATTCCCGGCCATTAGCCGTTACAAGAACGATGGCTGTGTGAAAAAAGGAATTGGTCGTGAGAACTTTTGGTCCTAAGGCCAAAACTTCGATCAGGAAAACAGAACGAGAGTGAAGGTGGAGCGGTGTAAAGATTCAAGTCGGTGAATACTTTTATTGCTTGTGCGCTCAAAAGTGTCCAACAAGCTCAACAGGCTTATCTTATTGGAAAGTGAGAGTTCCTGTTTGACGTTTGGAATACGTATGATGGAAAGGTGACTGGAGGATTATTGTTAGTCCTGTGCATATTAAGTATGTATTATATTGGGTTTTTAAAGAAAAATTATTACACTAATTTATGTACATAAATAATAAAACTGCATAAAAAGCAAATTTTTAAGATATTTACAAATATTAAATTTTTAATTACATTAGTATTAAAATTTTAGTCAGAAGTAAGCAATGCCGTAAAGGGGTCACTACCGGTCCTATAAATAATATATACCATACTATTTGTAAAAAATAACTTATTTGCCAAGCTCGCTTAAAAGAAATATTTTTTTATTTGTTTTCAATAATTATAGAAACTATTCCGTTATTAAAATGATCAACAACTACAAAAAAGTTTACAGTGACATTTAAAAATTCAATATGATATGATGTAAATCAAATAAAAACCAGCACAGAAAAATTTTCCGGACTAAAATTAATGCTTTCTTGGTTAAGATATTGTATTTAAAAAGAAATACAAATTCAAATAAAAATACAAAATATATAATTTCATTAATTACTTACAATTTTCAAAAATTTAAAATAAATTAAATATTTCATAAATTTCAGTTCTTGAAGTTAACTTCTTGTTAAATAAAGATTTAAAATTAAAAAAAAATAAAATTTTTTTTTAAGTTTTACCTTTACCTACATACATACATATGTACATATATGAAAAATATATTTCTTAGTTTTCATTATTAACAAAAAAATTCATAAATATGAAACATATTAAATTTAATAATATCTTGACTACCACTATATTTATTCCTTTTATTTATTTATTTTATTTTTTGAAAGAGCATTTAAATATTTGTAGAGAACGGAAGAGTATTTGAATTTTTACACTTTTTTTATTAAACTTAAATTTGCTCTATAAATCATTGGGAAATATATCAATAATATATAATTATACTAAAGTAGTCTTTAAATTAAAATTATTTTAGTTAATAACTATTATAATCAAGATGGAAATGGTGAATAAATATATTAGCATGCAAAATGGCTGAAGGAAGTTTATAAAAATGAGTATTTTAGATATAGATTATAGACTAACCCAATTCTGCAACGAAAGGGAAACCCCCAAAACAAACCCAGAAGCCTCGCCACGAACGCACCATTAAGTAATTCAATTACGCACAAAACCTGCAATCATCTTTGCCGCTCTCCCTTTCCACTTTTCCCTCTTCCCTTTTGAGCACAAAATCAAATTCCACCACCAATAAACTGTGAAGGAACGAGAACCCGAAATAAAATCCAAAGAAACATCGCAGCCAAAAGTAAACATCTTCTCAGCGTTCTGAAACCTATGTGTGCCTGTTCTCGTCCAAGACATTTACAAGCATCAAATTACAAAAGAAAGGGAAGTCGATATTATGGGGCACGTGCCACCAGAGTAGAGCAACCCCGAAGAAAGCCAGAGGGAAGCAACCACCAGGCTGTATACCCAGTTACTTGCTCCGGCAGCCTGGGTTCCTGTCACTTTGACAGCCAATTAGCGATCATCAGCCAAGATTATCAGCTGGAAATTATAGGGTCTCAAATTGCCCGCAGCGAGGGAGACACGCCCCCAGAGTGCCACCGATCGACATTGTTGAAAGAGGTTCGAGACTCGAGGGCAGTGGGGCATAGCGATCCCTGGTGTGTGTGTGGTAGATATGTTTTTAAAAGACTTAATGAACCCCGATGTTTGTCACGATAATTCCATGTTTTTCAATAGGCTCACAGCGACTGCAGCAGGCAGGGGAAGCCCCCAAAGACCCTCATCATAATGACCGGCAGCACGCATCGAATTACAATTGCGATGATTGGGTCCAAGGAACCACTCAAGTGGCAAGAAAACTGGCTACCAAACGCTGCCAGCCTGTTACGATTTCACGCCGTATTAAAATAAACAGGAAGCGATCGTAAACAATTAAGGGAATACATGCTAAGCATCTAGCAGAGAAGTGCCTCAAATGAGTTCCTGTGACCTCCCTGCTATCACCTTATGCTGACCTGTTCAAAATCAATTAGCAAAACAAACAAGAAATTCAAACCAATCCATCCATCAAAGTCAGCTCAGCTCGGGTCTTTGTTGTGTGGATTTCCAGGAACAAATCGAATCCCTCGGGGCACCGCCTGCGGTTTAAAGTGCAATCAAGCCGAACGTGGCCAACAGGGCCACAGCATCCCAGGCAGCCGAGATTCAGAGGGTCTTCAGCTCAGCCGTGCCTGCTCTCTACCTGCTTGAATACATAGCCAGAGCAGACAGCTAGAAGATCTGGCTTTGGCCCGTTCTGTTCTCCCGTTCGAATGATACAGATTTAAGCCTTTGGGCCTTTTGTTTGCCAGGGATTTGCGGTGATCAAGGCCCCTCAGGGTAAACACAAACTCGCATCTCAAAGGCAGATGGTGTGTGAGAGGTCAGAGATTGAAACTGAAAGTAAAAAGGGTATGAACATAAGAACCTCATCGCCTTAGGGCATTGTGTGAGTCTGTTGCCTAATCCCCCAGGCATTATCATCATAAATCATAATTAGAAAACCGTCGGAGCATGCATAAAGTGTAGCAAACGAACAGGTGAACAGAATTGCCTACCAAGTAAGATTTCAGATCCCTCTGCTGGCTTAAATTTAACTACAACAACACCATCATCATCGGCAGCATCCATGCCATTATGTTTCCACGATGATTGCCACTGATGCGCATCGATGCATAATTTTCGAACAGGTTAACAGCAAACCCAGTGTGGGCCCGGCCCTCCCAAGGAGGAGCCAAGGAGGGAGAGCATCTCTGGCTATGGGAAAACCCACTGAAGCGCACTCGCGTGTATCCAGCGAACAGGTTAACACGAGGGCCAGCAGCAGGAGATCTCGCTGGAGCCCACAAAATGAAGAAGATCCACTAATGTTGACCCAATTTCCGAACTCTATTCCCATGACAGATGATGAGAACATCTGGAGGAAAATCAAAGAAGCGTAACCAAGATGTTAGAGGTGAATAGGTAGGCATAAAAAAGAAGCAGTTTTCGGGGGGGGGCAACTTATTCCTGTAAAAGCAAACAATTTCTCTTTATATACATATAGATAGTTGTGGGTGTAAATATGTATAATTTCAAGTTCAAATGTTTACATTAACTTCGAGCAATCCGAGTTCAAATTCATTGAGACGGAAAAATAGGGAAACAAGTAACAGGTCCACAAAATTCTTAGAGTAAAGATCTTTGCAGGAGATCTCAACAAACGCATTGCCACAAAGGGAGACACATTGTTGTTGATAGAGTTTTCCACTGAAAACATAAGCAGGTAGCGAGGCAAAAAGAAATCATGGGCAGGAGAAATGCAGCAGCATCATTAACAGGAGGTTTACCTGCCAAGAGGTTGAACCCAAGGGATCTCCAATGAATTTCTATATATCTATATTTCCTATACATCATCTTATTATATATTTTGTTCGCCTATTCAAATGCTACAGTTTTGACTACGTTAGACAATGATTTCGGAGGCTGTAAGACAAATAAAAAAGCTGTCGAATGAATACATAATATATAGAGCCCAAACATAATCAAGAACAGGATTTTTTGAAAAGCAATTACTATATAAAATCCCACAATTCCTTAAAACGTCTACACATTCTGATAAAACCAAACTGATATATGTACATATGTACATAAGCTGTAAATCTATGAAGCGTTAACAAGCCCCGAAAAATTACTAGGTTTTCAGGGATAATAAGAGAATCCTTCAGTAACCTGATCTCCAGAATCACCTGTAATTTGTGCTAGCTCAAAAACTAATGTAACCTTTGAAATTTTGTTCATTTTCTAAGGCTTTTTAACACCTTGCTACATTTTGTGTTAGCCTATTCGAATGCTACAGTTTACAGCATTTAACCCTTTTTAAAACCAAA
Organism: Drosophila nikananu; assembly: GCA_008042635.1. Taxonomy (NCBI): domain Eukaryota; kingdom Metazoa; phylum Arthropoda; class Insecta; order Diptera; family Drosophilidae; genus Drosophila; species Drosophila nikananu. The sequence continues at coordinate 19,351 of VNJV01000471.1, read as the reverse complement.
ATAAATCTTCAAGGTTCACAAAGATCACCTAACAAATTATCTACACAAAAGGAAAGAAAAAGAGTTAAAGGTCACAAATGTGTATCATTCGAACAGGATAACAGCTTCGGAAAAGCAGCAACCGAAAAACTCAATTTTCACAGGTAAATTGTATTTTCAGGTGGAAAGAAAATATATAAAAGGTAAGCAGCATCCCACTATATTGAGATGAAAATCATTGAAGCGCAGCCATGTGTATCAAAAGAACAGGAAAACAAATCCGACAGACTATTGCCGGGAAAAATGCATCTTTCAGTAAAATAAAATTCCAGTATTTTTGAGAAATCAGTGAGGTGTGTCGCAGTCTGTGCAAATTAATAGGTAAACATGGATATAAACTAGGTGATTTCATTATGTAGTTCTTTTTATTTTATTTCATGTATTTATTTGTATATTGTTTTCAAAAGAGGATCTTTGTAAGATTTTATTTCTTAATTTCCAAAGAGTCAGTGAAGCGTGACCAATATCACAAAATAAACCAGGTTAACATAATTTCTAACGGGGATACAAACCAGGAAAATGCTAGGCATGCCGGGCAAACACTTTATACTTCTTGGCCATCTACTCTCTTTCTTGCTAGCCTATTCGAATGCTTCAGTTTTCATCGTATCAACCCTTTAAATTAAGAATCAGATTTTCACAACAGCCACACCGCCAATTCTAAGAATTTAGCTTAGAATGAATAAACATGAAAATTAGGGAAACCAATGAAGTGAAAACGAAATGGGAAAATCTAACAGGTTGACATAAATAGGAATCAGGTGTGCTTCGAACATTTTGCGAGAAAAATTACCTGCAGCATCTACAGGTAAGGCTGTTCTCAACCTGCAGAGTTTGAACTCTGAACCGAATATCCAATTCTTGATATTTAGCTACATTTGTTGTTCTCCTATTCGAATGCTACAGTTTACAGCATCCTAACTCTTTCCCTAATTTGCTGTCTATTTAATAACCAGTTTTGGAAGAAGTTTTGAAGAACCAGTTTTAGAATATATGGAAAAATGAAAAATATTCTATTCTTGTGGGAGGACCGAAAATCAATGAAGCATAAATAATATATATGAAGACATCAGGTGAACATAAACTGGAAAAAGGAATCTTTGTATGTAAATGTATTCAATGTTTTCAGGACCTTTTCTTTACTTTTCCAGCATCCCTTATATCAACCCTTTAAATTAAGAATCAGATTTTCACAACAGCAATTCTAAGATTTTTCTTAGAATTAATAAACATGAAAATTCGGGAAACCAATGAAGTGAAACAGAAATGGAAAAATTTAACAGGTTGACATACTTAGGAATCAGGTGTTCTTCGAACATTTTTGCGAGAAAAAATACCTGCAGCATCTACAGGTAAGGCTGTTCTCAACCTGCAGAGTTTGAACTCTGAACCGAATATTCGATTTCTTGATATTTAGCTACATTTGTTGTTCTCCTGTTCGAATGCTACAGTTTACAGCATCCTAACTCTTTCCCTAATTTGCTGTCTATGTAATAACCAGTTTAAGAAGAAGTTTTGAAGAACCAGTTTTAGAATATATGGAAAAATTATGATAAAAATTAACAATTTTCTATTCTTGTGGGAGGACCGAAAATCAATGAAGCATGAATAATAAATATAAAGACATCAGGTGAACATAAACTGGAAAAAGGAATCTCTGTAGAAAAATGTAGTCAATGTTTTCGGGACCTTTTCTTCACTTTTCCAGCATCCTTCTTTGCTTTTTGTTTGCCTATTCGAATGCTACATATTACCAGAAGTTAACCCTTTACATTCTAGATTTTCATATGGTATTTTCATTTTAGGAAAAAAAGAAAAATAATGTAAGATACGATTTCCTGGTTCTCTAGAAAAATATTAAAAATTTTCTTTTGAAGGAAAAGGATTGACTTTTCAAAATTATGATCCTTATAACAACATATTTTTAATAATTTGATCAAAGTTGAAGTAAGTTTAATTTGCAAATTTTTGAAATTATAGAATTTGGCTGTGTGGCTGGATCACTAAAATATTATGAATAAATTAAATTGAATCGAAATTAAATGGGATATAAAAAATCTCTATCCAGGTTATGGGTTAAGAAATATGCCAAAAATAATGTCACAATAGAATATTTTCCCATATGATTGAATTAATAATTTATATTCCTAATGAAAGAGTTAAAAGTCACAAAACTATAGCATTCGAACAGGCTGGCAGACTTGCCCACAAGGATTCCCTTGTTAAACATTTCCCAAACCAAAATCTTAGGTTCCAGGTAGTCAACAACTCCCCCTGAAATCAGGAAAATTCTTAAGAATTTTCATGGAAAATCATTGAGCCGTGACCGAGCGGATTAGGCTATCCGGCCAGCATCAAAATCCACTACAAGATCCCAGCGAAAAACTATTAAGAGAAATATTGAACAGGTCAAAGGGCAACTAACTCATAGATCAGAGATGGGAATCAGTGGAGCGTGACCAACTGGATCAATAGAACAGGTTTTCAGCTTCAAAGACCAGATGAAAACCCCAAACTCATCGAAGATTGAATGGAATATTGAATCTCCGGGAGAGATAATCCTCGTCTGATCCCATTCAGCGGATCACTGAAGCGTGACCAAACCGCCCAGGCTGTCAACATGGAATAGTAGGTGGAAATCGTGCATTGGAAAGCCGAATCCAGCATCCGAAACGAACCCGAAAAACCTCGCATGCATTTGTTAAATACTTGTATATACATATATACATACGTTTAACCCACGGCCCTCATTGAGTTGGTGTGAGATGCACTCGGATGCAGTTGGATGCACTGGGATTCACTCGGATGCAGGCGTTAGTTGCTGCTCGCCTAGTCAAAGGTCACACTCGGATGCACACCGAAAACACACGATGATCTGGCCTGCCATGTGCAGGGGGATTAGCGTGGGAATTAGAGATCAAATGGGATCACTTTCATGTCATATAAAAGAGTTAAATGATGTAAATGTGTAGCACTTCAGCAGGCGAACATAACTGGGGGGAAGTCCCTGCCTTGCTCATAGCATCAAGAGCAGCCTCGTGTGCCTTGAACTACCCACGCATTTCCCGGAAACACATGTTTATGTGTCGCCCTTCAACAGGTCACCAGCAGCCCAAAAAGAGGGCACAGTCGCAGAGATTTGTGACTGCCTGGAAATGCTGTTGACCTATTCAGATATTCACAATCAAAACAAACAAAAAATAAGAAACAAACAAACAAGTATACAGTTCGTCATGCTCCATGGGGGTCGAATCGGGGTCACCACTCTCGCCCTTAAGATCACTCTCTCTCCGAAATTATGTCACTGTATATTTTGGGGGAAAAACTGTAGCATTTAAATAGGAAATCATAAAATACAGAGCTATGATTTCTCCGTTGTCAGTCCAAGAAAAACACCCGAAAATTCCCCTAGCAGGTAGCAGATGACTGGAAATTCCAGCCATGCGTGCACTTTCCACACGCACCCCGTGCGTTCTTCGCGCCTAGTGAATTTCAATTAGTTAAACAAACAAACGCGATGTATTGTTAAACATTTTCCTTCTCTTTTCATTTAAACAAATTCGTGGAAAGTGGAAAGGGCGCCTCAGCGATCGTGCGTCTGGTGAAATCCAAACAATGGCCCGAATTCGTGGCGGAACATTTTCCCAGACAATGCAGCCAGACGTAGAAAATCTCAGTCTTTCAGCAACGTTGGAGACCTGCTCGAGTTCTGTTCGCCTGGTGCAGAGTGTTACACTTGGCTACACTTGTTTTTACTAGACATGGCATGGGATGCTGCAATGGCGTGACACAACACAGCCCCCAGGTCAACTTGATTTCTGGTCTCGCTTCGGCGAGTCTCCTGGCAACCGAAATAGAAAAAAGTGAGTCAGAAACGCCATCGCTGATTGCTCCTCGCCTGCTACCAGCGAAGACCTTGGCTCCAAAAACTGGTGCAACACGTTGAAGTTGAGGCCCCAAGATTTGGAGACGCGTCTTCTCCTGCTTTCTTCTGTTCGCTGCTCACCTATTCGTTGCCAAGACCTTTGACTTTCAGTTTCTTTGACAAACTGCTCCCCAAAGAGACCTTCGCGGCGTCATTTTTAGCCCAATTTCAAATGCTTGCATTATTGTCGCCTTCTCCAAAAAGAAATTAATCATAATTTTGGGATAAATACCAAAAATGTTCGATGTCTAATCACAGGGTCACAGAAATGCCGAAAAGATTGATATCATAGCTGCATCTTTACAGCTAGATCTTCAGACAAATCTATATTTGTCTCTCTTGCTCGCCCGCGGTCTGCATGGAAAGTGGAAAGGGCAAAGACTTGCCTATTCGCTCTCGCACACCCACTCTCTTAATAGAAAGCGGAAAGGGCTTGCCCACTCATACCGTCTCTCTCTCCGTTTCTTCTACTTGTCTTCTCTCACACTGACTTGGAAAAAGAGCCGTTGTCAGCAGCATTCATAGGTGTATGTATATACATAAATAAATGTTTTCCAGAATGTTTATAAATAAATGTGTTCTAATGATTTTTTGGCTTTCGTTTTTTTAGTAAGAATATATGTGACTGCAATAACAAACGCATATTTTTTGTAAAAAGGAGATAATGTTCACATGGCGACATCATCATTGATCCATTAAAACCTTTGGAACGATGCTGGAAAACCAACTTGAACTGTTTTTAAAACTCCTTAGAATCACCTCAGATCTTGGCCCAGAATATTGGAAGTACAGATCCCAAAAGGTTTGAATTTTTCAGGTTCAAGCTTCTGGGAACACTGGGCTTCAAGGTGGATCCCAAAAGTTTGAAATGTTTCAAATTCAAAACTTTAGGGAGCACTGTGCTTCAAATAGACTTTCCGCTGAGGCGTGTAGTTTCTCCTTCTCGACACTCGTCAGCGGGAGTTCGAAGACATGGCTGATGCCACCGGAGTTGACCAGACAGGGCAGCGAGAGGACAACGTTGTGCTCTAGCCCGTGCATGCCCTGCATGTCCGTGCCAACACAGAGGATCTTGCCCTTCTCGCTGGTCAAAGCCTCTACGACATCGGCACAGGTGGCGGCAATGGCCCAATTAGTATAGCCTTTGACCTTGCCCACCCCTGCACCCGCAGTGGTGACCAGTTCCCGCAAGTCCGACCAGTTCTCGGGATCTGTGCCGCAGGCCAGTTCCTTGATCACTTCCTTCAGCCGAATACCACCGATGCAGACGGAGGACCACACAGGCACCGCACTGACGCCGTGTTCCCCGATCATGTAGGCCTGAACATCGGACGGTGGCACGTGAAGGCGCTCTGCGATGAAATAGCGGAATCGTATCGAGTCCAGGTGACAGCCGGTGGTCAGACAGCGATGCTTGGGCAGATTTGCCATGCGTTGTACCGCAAAGGTCATTACATCGGGGGGATTTGATACGACCAGGTAGATGGCATTGGGGCTTTGCTTCAGCAGTCTGGGAATCGCGCCCTTGAAGATCTTTATAGTATTATGCATTGCAGCTAGACGAGATCGATCCTTGCCGGCGGGCCGCGCCCCAGCCGTTACGATCACTATGTCTGAGTTCTTGGTGCGGGATCCATCGCAGCAGGCCACAACTCGAGGATTGCCAAATAGGACGGATGCATGCATGAAATCCAAAGTCTCCGCCTGGGCCAGGCTGTATTTGACATCCATGATGACCAGGTTCTTGGCCAGCTTGCGGAGGAGCAGACACGAACAGATAGCCGCGCCCACCTGTCCCGCACCCACCACGCTAATCTTTAAATCATCCTTGCTCTTCCACTCCTGCATCGGCTTCATCGACTTGGCGAACGTGGACTTTTCCAGGCTCGGTTGCTGCAGGAAGGAATGAAACGTCAGAGATGTCGCCTGGCTTTGTAGAAATCGCATCCATGCCATTGTCCCTTGTCAAATAAAGTGTATTTCGAATTTTGAATTTCTAAAAGAAAGCAAAAAAAACATTTTGGCAAGGCAAGAGTGATCGATTGAAGATTAAAAAAACATACATATGTACATATGTATAGTATAAATAAATGAATTAAATAAATTTAGAAATTGCCTTATTCAATATAGTACAATTATTTTATTTGCGTTACTTTTTCATTGTTTAAAATTTTAGAAACAATCAATACATGGAGCATACTTTTGAACAGAAACATAAATTTTAGTCTTCGGTTCCGGGTAATCTTTCTTTCTTTAAAGTTTTTCGGCAGACTTTTCTTGTAACATTTAAGCATTTAGTATTTCCAGAACGGGTTGCGGAAAAGAATAAGAATTTTAATAAATCGGATTGTTCTCGACTGTTTTCCTCTCGCTCTGCCCTTTACACATTTTAAAGTATGGATCCGGCCATTCGTGGAAAAGTCGAAAAAAAAAAGTTAAAAGACCAAATACAGTCCTAATTGATTTGATAGAGGCAAATACAATATTTTGCAATTAGGCAATTACATTAACTTGCATTTAAGAAGCCTGGGACGAAAAAGTAAAAGTTATAATAAGGATGCAGTGGACCATCGAAGGCAAATTGGGCCATCTTTGCATCTCGTCATGCAACTGGCACAGGTTCTCCAGCTTCTCCTCCATAGGTAACGGTCACTGGACACCGATCCCACCCTAGCCTAAAAGAGCCCATATAAAATTATCCGAGTTCCTTGGACATGTACTGGGAGCTGTCCAAGGCAGGCGCAACTGCCAGAACGCATGTCAATAGCGTTTGGGACAACTATTAATCTAAAACGAATCATAAAAGGATGATCGTGTCTGTCGTTTAAATATTGCCGGTTATCAACAAAGTATTACCGCGTCATTGGCCCTCATAAAATGCCGAACAACGAGTACAAAGAGCGGTCACAGTGTTTTACCATTTCCCAAAATATTGTATTTGTCTCTATAAAATCAATTAGGACTTTTTTCGTTCTTTTAATTCGACTTTTCCACGCATTTCTGTTTATGGCGGGATCCATAGTTTGAAATATGTGAAGGGCAGAGCGAGAGGCAAACATTGGCGACAGCCAGTTTTATTAAAATTTTTATTCCTTTTCGCTACGCGTTATGGAAATACTAAATTCGCGCCATCAAATAATCAGGTAACGGCATGCCTCTCAGTGTTGCCAACTCGGCTATTTTCTGACCAAACTATGGGTCCCGCCATGAACAAAAATGCGTGAAAAAGTCGTTTTAAAAGAGCGAATTCTGTCATAATTGATTTGGTAGAGGCAAATACAATATTTTGGGTATTGGCAAATTATATTAATTTGCATTAAAAGACCTGGGACTAAGAGTAAAATTAAAAATAAGGATGCAGGACCATCGAAGGGAAAATTGACCACTATTGCATCTCGTTATGGAACTGGCTCAGAAAATCCAGCTACTCCTCCATGGGTATGGCCACTGGTGCCATCATGTTTCTCCCTGAACGGATCCCACCCTTTCCTAAAAGAGACCATATATAATTATCCGAGTTCCTTGGACATGTACTAGGAGTTGTCCAAGGCAGGCGCAGCCACCAGAACGCCAGTCAATAGCTTAGGGACAATGAATAATCTAAAACAAATCATAAAAAGACGAACGTGCGGTCACACTTCAAAAGAATAAACATTTTTGCGCTGCGTGACAAAATTTGGAAGTGGATACTGCGCTTTAGACAAGCACAAGGCGAATGTTGATAACGCCGAGGAAACCATGCGATTTGTTTTCCTAGAACGTAGACTCAGAAGTTTTCGAAAAAACGGCGGATTGTCCTGTTGGTGACACAACATTGATCAATTAACTCGGTGGACCACTTAAATGATGTGTGCACGCTATGCACAGCACTACAATGCATCGCACTAAATGTTTCTAAAGTTTAAAATCTTACCGGCTATTTACTTTGCTATTTTCTATTTAATTCAGCTATTTTTGGCTATTTTTGTTGGCCTGCCCGGCTATAAACGGCGGCCGATAGTTGGCAACACAGATGCCACAATGCTATTCTATCGTGAGGGATTAATCCATTTTTACTAGGGATGTCGTGATATTAAAAAAATATCGTATCGATGATATTTTTTTTATCAAAACAAAATGATGATAATATTTAAAATATCACAAAAAAATATCGATATATTTGATATTTTTGATTTTTTTTTTTTCAAATAAAAACTTTTTTCCCCATATTTAAAATATAAATATGGATTTCAAATCAGATAATAATGATAATAATACGGATTCAGATAATAATAAATTTTATATAGGTATTAATTCCAGAACTTAGAATTAAGGGGTTTTAAAAAAACCCGTTGAGTTATATGTTTGTTCGTCATCCGGCTTCGTGCGTCGCACACTACACATTTTATTGCGGACGCCAACCGCTCTGACGGCACTGAGCTACCCGGAGTTATTAAGTACCTCATGGCCAAGCGGTAAAGGCCCGGCATTGTAGACTTGTGGCCGTTCCATTCCGAAGGGAAAATATCAAAAAAATATCAACAAAAAATATCGCAATACCGATATTTGGGCATAAAAAATATCACGATATAAATATATCATTTTCAGAAAAATATCGATATATTGATATTTTGATATATTATCAACAACCCTAATTTTTACTTTAGTTTTGGTGTTTGGTCACACTATACTAAGCACTTCCTGTTTTGTCTTCAATTTTAAACAACTCAGTTGATTTTCACAGAGTCTGCCATTTCAAGAACCACGTGTTGTCCTATGCACGCTCGTTTGCCCATTTTCCAGGGCAAATGAGTGCTATTTTAATGGACATATAGAAAACCCAACGACAACCTTACCAAAGTGCCTTGCTGACGCCCTAGCTTGGCATTTTCATTAAATTGTCGAACAGTTATGTATATGACGTTATGTAATTTAGAATAAATTTAAAGCGTTTTAAATATTAAACTGCGGCAAGAAAACACACAATGGTTGCAGTTATGCACGAAACGCTAGAGAAATATTTTGGTGGTATTTAATAATGAGTTGGTTGTCAATCTTCGGATCAGACCTTCGCGTTTTGAGGTACTAGTACAGCTTCAGTACATTTTTGTTGGTATAGAGAGGTTAAAACATGTGACTTTTGGAATTTTCTATTAGTAGTCTCGTCATATCTCAAACATCCCACATCACAATATTGTAAAGAAACACTCCGAAATGTAAATTTTAAGTCCATATCAGGTTTTATTTTCTTGGAAATATTCTTAAAGCTCTAATAGTTATACATTCAGTCTATTTAAGTGTCTGGGCCGCCTCAAATATCTTGCTCATCTCCTCGCTCTGGGACAGCGCCTTGTGCACGGCCATCAGTACCTGGGACTCCATCTCCTGGGTCTGCTCCTGGCTGAGTGCCAAAGTGCTCACCTTTTTGGCCAGTGCTGCCAGCTTGGGCTGGCGCTGCAGAAAGCGGTCCACAATCACAGGCGAGATGTTGGCCAACTTGGCAAACTGCATGATGTGCGGCGACAGGTTGTTCGGTATATCGATCGTGATATCCTCCAGCTCCTTGGCGGACAGCTCCTGCTCCTTGGGCGTGTTCAGATGGGGCTTAGGAGCTGCTGTGGTGCTGGGCACCTCGGTTGGCCTCTCGAAGCGTGCCGGCGGTGGCGACGGCGTCACGGGTCGGAAGGGTACGGGATAGTGGTAGGGCACTGGTTGCCTCACCAGCACAGGCCGTCTGTTTGGCACGGCCATAGGAGGAGGACGAACGACGAAAACTGGCTGGAAAGAGACAGCGCGCGGAGGTGGAGTAGCTACCGTTGGCGCTGGAGTGGGGGTCCTACTGGTCCACTGCTTTAGGAAGGTGCTGAAACGCTGCATCATACTTTCTTGCGGCTCAGGAGCTTTGGTGGGGCTAACATTCTCCCTAGGCTGGTCCTCATCAAAGCTGTTGTCCATGGTGTTATCATCATCATCGTCGTTGTCGTCCACTAGCTTCTCTTCCGCCTCTGCCTCCTCCTCCGCCTCCTCTTCCGCCTCATGTTCTTCCTCGAAATGCAGTGTGTCCATATACTGCTTCATCAGAGCAATATCAGCATCGCTCCCGGTTCGTTTGCGCAGATATTCTATGGTTTCAATGGCATCTCCTGTGCCAATCAATTCGCCCAGATCCTCGATCCTCGGTAGCTTCCTTAGGCCCAGTTTTTTGTAGGCTATGTCCAGAATATCACTGGGATAACCCGAGCTCGGAGCAGGCGTTGTGGTCGTCGTTGTAGTTGTAGTCGTGGAAGGGGGTGCACCCGGCTTGATGAGTTTGTAGACCGGCAAACCGAAATAGTAGGCATTATCCCGGCCATAGATAAGGGGTCTCGGAGCCACGGCTGTTGCCTGGATGCACTGCAACAGGGCAAGTGGCCACAGAAGACGTAACAGGAAACGATTCATTCCGCTCACCTCGAATGCTAAAGGACAACTAACGCTTGAGAAGTGAAGAACCTTCCCAAATGGATTCTAAAATCTAGTTTCATGCCCATCCCAAAATGCATTTCCCCTGAATTCACGGTTTGCTACCTGCTGATCCATAGAAAATCTCACATTTCCATTGAATTTTCCACCTTGTGCGACAGGCAGGAAAGCCTTTGCCTTTTTCCTACCTGGGTTTGTGGACAATAGAAATGGATTTTCATGAGGATTTCGGGTTTCGAATTTCTGCTGCCCCAGTCGGCGTGGAAAATCAAAGAAAACCGAGTTCAGACTGGCTTAGCGGTAAACAACAAATATCTCCGAGTATTTCAACAAACTAACACATGTTTTATTATCGTAATTTAAACATTAAAATGGAACACTTGATGGCCACGTGTGTGGTAGAAATTGTGGCCATCAAATCCAGTCACAGATCTCTTAAAAACTAGGAGGAATTCTAAATTCGCCAGCGCTGCCCAAAGGTTGCGTTCTTTCAATGGGATTATTGTATTTACACGGGTTTAACGTACATGAATTTTGCCGGGGAAAACAAATTGCAAACATTTGAGAGCAACGCCATGTAAAAATAGAAGGGAACGGGAGGGAGGAGGTTCGCTTCTAGGGCTACGGGGAATTTCGCTAGCCGCTGGGCAGCAGCAGTCGCTCGGGTCTATCATCACTTGGAAACGCCCACCAGGGCAGGACGTATGCAGCGCTCGTTCAGCTTGTAGCCCAGCTTAGTGACCTCCACCACGGTATTCGCATCGACGGTCTTGTCCTCCTTCTGGAACAGAGCCTCGTGCATATTGGGATCGAATTTCTGGTTGATGGGGTCCACAGGCTCCAGGCCGTGGCGCTTGAACACCTGCAGCAGGGATGCGCGCGTCATGCTGAGGCCCTCGTACAGGTTCTTCAAGTCCGCATTGCCGCTTAGCTGTAATAATGTTATTATTAATGACAGTTCTTATAAATTGGCAATTAAGATGACCAAGCAACCATATTTAAGCTGCTCTCGATTCCCACCTTATCCTTGGGCACCGCTTGCGTTGCATGGCCCAGGGTGTCCGCCACCTCGAGCAGGTCCTTGCAGAAGCTCTGGATGCCAAAGATCTTGGCGTCGCTGATCTGCTTGTTCAGCCGATTGCGCATGTTCTCGCTGTCAGCCAGCGCCCGCTTGTATTTGTCCAGCAGCTCGGCATTCTGCTCCTTGGCGGCGGCCAAGTCCTTTCCGAGTTTCTCCAGTTCCGGCGACGTTGTCGCTGTCTTCTGTTCTGCGGCCGCTGCCTCCTCTGGCTGCTTCTCTGTGCTGTATAGGCGCAGGCATTCGGGGGCACGGGCGCTGTGGAACACAAAATCTAGTTATCAAATCAAATCGCAATTACGTGCGGCTGCCGACAAACGTGCGTTCATTACGTCACAGAAAAGAGGAAGCGCGGCGGGGAGACGAACTTACCCCAGGCTAAGCGCAGTGACTGGTGTGTTTCGTTGGGCGAGGCGCCGGCCAACCAGCTGCAGCAATGCTCCCTTCGCTGACATTCTGAGGTCTTTTATTTTGTAAAATAAACTTAATTTAAACTTCAAAACGAAATCGTCGGCTGCTTAGTGTGACCGTTCAGATACCGATAAAAAATACTAGCTAGCCAAGAAATCAATACATTTATATACCAGATGAGGAAACGGAAACGTAACCAAACCACGTAAAGTGGTCAAGAACGTAATCTTATTACGTAATTAATAAAACGTAGTCAGCTGACGTAAGAGGAAATTAAATAACGCCGGGCAAATATTATTGTTAATAAAGATTGTATTAAGACTGTCGCCATTGACAAAATACGGTAGTTAAGAATAAAATGTTTAATATTAAAACTCCGTATGGAGCAGAGCTAAAATTTCGAAACACAATGAGTGGGATAAAGGGCATTGCCAAGCCAAGACAATGCATGCGTAAAGCGTCAATGCAATACTTCTTAACCCTCTCAGCCCTTTTGTTGCCTATAGGCAACATTGTAGAAATAAGCCCCAGTTACTTGGAATTTAAATTTATTTGCATCACGCTTTTTTTCAACATCTTGCTGAATGTTTTTTTCATCCAAAATAACTAAAAAGTTACTTGTAAGCTGCGTACGTGTTTATTTAGGAGACGTTTTTTGTGCAAAAGTACGACAAACAATTTTTGGCGGGAAAAGAGTTGGTGAAATAAATATTTATTTATTTTATTTTCTACAATAAATATTTATTGTATTGCAAAACTAGTTGGAAAATATAAATATATAAAAATTTAAAAAAATACGTAAAAAAAAAATTAAAAAAAGTGCATAGTTTGTCTACAGGAATTTTGTGAACATTTTGTGGCAACATCCTGTAACTATCGAACCAGGACACCAAGGACTTCGAAATTTTCGTCAGTTCATCTTCGAATAACGGCAAATACATTTCTTTTGGAAAAAAATTTTTATCCTGGCTAATTTTAATTCGGGGCTGAGAGGGTTAAGAAATACTTTATTTAAGATTTAAAAGCAAAAATTTGTTTGAAATTTGGGCTGTTTAGCAAGTCGGTAAGGAGCAGCGATAAGATAAATAATAATAATAGTTATAGTATAAATGTAACATCCATTTAAATAAACAAAAATAAATCCAGAAAATAAATAAATACTAGAATGAAAAAAATGGTTGGGTACACGGATGAATTTTCGACTGGGGCTGTCTAAAGGATACAAAGTTTAATCTTTCTACTGATCCTGTTTGAAAATTGAAACAAGCCTTGAATTCAAAAACCGCCAATGCGTGCCCTAGATCTGCCAATATTGCGAAATCTTCCCCACTTAAATCCCTGAATGACATATCTTATTCTTAAAACAAGAAAGGAAGCTAACTTCGGCTTGCCGAATTTTGTATATTTAAGCATTGGCAGCCTATATTATACAATAGTCCGATTTTGATAAACTAAAACCGAAATTCAAGAATAATACAAAATGGCCATGTATCAAATTATTTTAAAATATTGGCTGTTATTATTTTTTCCTCAACATTTTACGATCGGTCCTATGGCAGCTTGTTTATGATATATTATAGTTGTCCGATCTGCAAAGTTTCACCTATCTGCAAAGTTTCATTCATTCAGATAGCTGCTTCAAAACTAAGGGGCTAGTTTGCGTAAAAACAGACTGACGGACAGACGGAAATGCCTAGATCAACTCGGCTGTTGATGCTGATCAAAAATATTTAAACTTTATACTGCGTTGCAAGCTTATGACTATAGATGCATGGAATTTTAATATGCCTGCTATAAACATGGTTTTTTTTTTAAACGACGCTGTATGTCAAATATCGTGTAAAACAGCAAGCCTTTATTACTTGTGTGAATATGTGTCCATTTTACTAAATAAACGAACTCAGTGATTTTTCGTTAAAAACTTGAAATGTCTGCGTCCAAGGAGGACTCGGAGGCCAACACTTGGTTAGTCAGAAGTCATTTCGTCTTCGGATTTCGGCCCGGCAAAGCTGCTTTCGAATTATTTTTCGCCTTCCTGGTTTAGCGTAGGAAGGTATCGGATCAGCATGTTCTGTTTAATAGGAAATAAATTCGAATTAAAATCGACCCATTACAGGATCTCTACTCTAGTTGACTCTTACGCGAGCATTTTTGTTGCCCTCGGGCTGGCCATGGCAGAGTCCCAGAAGGACGCAGCAGGAAATTAGAAAGGCGAAAGCGATTTTCGATGACATCTTTAGATCGGTTGGATTGAAGAACTCGGAGATTTGGACAGCCACTCCAAGCCTTTTATACAAAAAACAGCCGGCCTCATCAGTATCACTTTAACTTTGAGGCATTGATCAGTCGTTTTTAAGGCACTTTTCTGGGAATTGAGCTTTAAAAATATTTCTAAGAAAGAAGAGAAATTTGAATGATCTATTGGAAGTTAGAAAGTTGTGGAATAGCAGTGCCATGAAAAGGTCAAAGGGACAGATTAAGCATTTTAACAGCTCTAAACTTATGGCATTGCTGTGAAGTCTGTTTAGAGTTATCAAAAGAATGTTGAAGGACAAAATGATTTATCAAAATCCGAGGACTTGATACATACATACATTTGTATATATCGGTCAATTTCCATAAATATCTAGAAAAATCAACAATACTTTCAGAGTTGTTATATATTAATTTCTTATACGAGTTTCTATTTTCTTAGCTATGGGTACAGGGTTTTTATAATCGAGTAAACTCGACTGGTTTTTCCTACTTGCTTGCCTTTGTTACAAATCAACACAAAAATATAAAATATTAACTGAATTGCAAACATTGTTACAAGAAAATAATAAATGAGTTTGTTTATTAATAAAAAACTTTTTTTAAAATGTAATTTGGGCTTGAAAATTCTAAGAAATTATAATTTTTTTTCGAAATGCAATAATTTAAAAAATATACCATTAGTTAATTGACCTCTGCCTTATATTTCAATAAATCATTTCTTTAAACCAAAGTTTTGTTTACCGAATTTTTATTCGGTATTTATTTTTATTAGGCCAAGATTTCATTCGAAATGATTTTTATTTTGGGTGCGATTCAGTTATTTAAAAAAATATATTTTATATGGCCTTCAATTCCTCTTATTGATACATACGACATAAATCATTTTAGAACTATTAGGAAAAGAAGAAAATAAAGCTGACAAAAAGAACGTTTCGTTGATCTTTTTTCATCATTTTAAAATCGTTCCACCTTATTTACGGTTATAATTAATCTTTTTGGAAAATTGAGCTACCAAATTTGTTAATTAAGAAGAATTAAAATTGGATAATTATGAGTTAATAAAATTGTATCAAATTAAAACTGAAATTCTGAAATAATATAAATGTGCTGCATCTTTAAGCATACTGAGAAGACTGACTGATCTCTCCGACTTCTTTTTCCGTTGAAATTGATAAGAATAGAAGAAAAAGCAATTAATGCTACTTGTGGTTATGCGACCTTGCTGCCAACAGGGTCAGGATCCCACAAAAAGAGGCGTAATGTTGATGACTATTACTTTCTAATAAATCGCCCTCCTGGTACATAATGGCCTCCCTAATGCCTTTCACTTTGCTTTTTAAATTCTAAATTGCCATTTTTAGTAAAAGTGCCTTTAAAGAAAGGGGCAAAGCAACAAATTTTTCTATTCCTTTTTCAAAAGAATATATTTCTTGCAGAACAAAGCTATGAACGTTATCATTATAATACTTGATTGATTAATTGATAATAAATATTTTAATTTTAAATAAATTAGAAAAAACAAAATTGGTGTACAAATTTCCCTAATATATTTATTGCATGTGTGAAATCCCATAGAAGTGGGACTAGCTTTAAAATTTATTAAAAAGTGGTTTAAAACAAACGCTTCTATTAGGTGATCCTTGTTCCAGCTTTTAAATTAATACCAAATAAATTCTACTACTTTAAATAGCCGGCAATCGTTATTCTGGAACAAGTCATCTATAAGGCAAATTTGAGGTGCAAAAGTGTACGATATAAAATAGTATATAGCGTCGGTAATTGTAAGCGAATCGGCGGAAGAGAAAGTTTAAAACATTTTTGTTTATAAAAATTTAAAAAATAATAATTTGCTAGAAAGCAAAGATATTTGGGTGGTGAAAATTCGCATGAAATATTATTATTCCTCATTATATTAGGTCGAAAGAAAGATGCCAGATCATCGGCGTAGACCACGGCTTGAAGAAGTGAACTGACAAGAAATTATTTTAATACATATTATATAAGATACTTAAATTAATCATTTATATTTCAGTCGCAATCAAATTGTTTTCGGCCCCAAAATAGGGATCGCTTTAATCATAAAATAACTTTTGTTATTATATATTATTTTCAGTTTTATTTTGTGTTGGATTTGGTACGCAAAAATGTTGTATAGATAGCATTTGAATAAGCCTGCTACAAATATAGTTTTTTTCTTAAACGACGCTGTATGTCAAATATCGTGTAAAATAACAAGCCGCTTTTTATTTTTGTGAATATTTGTTCATTTTATTAAATAAAGAAATTCAGTAGTTTTTTTGCTAACAACTTGAAGTGTATGCGTCTTACGCATGTAAGATATCAGGGATATTCGCTGCAAGGGCTGCTTGGTCTGGCTTATCGGTAGTTTCGTGAGAGGAAGAGGTGCCAGGAGGACCAAAACTTTGTCCGTCATCGTTATTTGTGCCAGAGGAAGAGCTGCCAGGTGGGCCAGGGGGGCCAGGAGGACCAGGGGGCCCAGGTGGGCCAGGTGGACCAGGTGTGCCCGGTACGCCAGGAGGACCGGGGGGGCCGGAAATGGACGGAGAGCCAATAGGTGGTTGTTCAGTTTTAATATCGTTTTCGGCTTGCGATTTAAACTCCGATGTCTGGTTAGTATTGGCATGGCAGAGTCCCAGGAGGACGCAGCAGGAAATTAGAAAGGCGAAAGCGATTTTCGATGACATCTTTAGTTCGGTTAGACTGAAGAACTCGGTGATTTCAACAGCCACTCCAAGTCTTTTATACAAAAATCAGCCGGCCTTATCAGTTGCATTTGAAATTTATGACATTGATTAGTCATCTTTAAGGCAGTTTTCTGGGGAATTGAGCTTTAAAAATATTTCTCAGAAAGAAGGGAGGTGATTTCTGGGAAGTAGAAAGTTTAAGAATAGCCATTAAGTGACATGAAAAGGTCAATGTGACAGATTAAATATTCGAACTGCTTTAAATGCAAGACAGTGCTGTTAAGTGTGTTAAGGGCTATCAATAGAATGTTGATGTCATTTTCAAAAAGGTGTTAATTTGATCAAATAAAAAGTTATACTTTACCTAACTTTTCCATTTCACAATTTCTTTCGTCCAATAACTTAAATGAAATATATATTTATAAATATACATTTTGCTGATAAGGACAACCTGAGTTTATTTTTATCAAAATCGGACGTCTAGATACATATATAGGGGCTATTCTATGGAATATAAAATTAATATTTTTAACATTGTCCCAGAAAGAAATATTCCAATTGATCAAATTTGAAAGCCTTTATCATATTCTAATACAAATTTCAAAATGTTCGTTTTGATGAAAAACATTTGAAAAAACTTAAAAAAGATCATGTTGTGTTTTGATAATGGGGATTTCCCCAAAGCAGAGGAACCATGCTAGGAATTTTGCTTCCTATCATCACTTTGCGCACATTGCAAGGAGTCAAAAGAGACCATATTTATACTTCTCTGATTTACTTAAATAGTAAAAAACATCACGAAAAGTACGATGGAAGAAAATGTCGCTTGCGACATTAAAAAAAAACTACTTAATATTTTAAGTCAACCAGCATAAAGTGTAAAGTATATATATTCTTGATCAGCATCAACAGCCGAGTCGATCTAGCCATGTCTGTCTGTCCGTCCGTTTCTACGCAAACTAGTCCCTCAGTTTTGAAGCTATCTGGATGAAACTTTGCAGATAGTCTTCTATATGCTCTCACTGCAATATAGTCGGAACGAGCCGGATCGACTATATAATATATCTGCCATAGACACGATCTTTGCCAATTTTTACAATATTTGAATAAAATTTGAGATATAGCCATTTTGTATTATTCTTGAATTTCGGTTTTAATTTGATCAAAATCGGACAACTATATCATATAGCTATCATTATTATTATTATTATTACAAGGGCCTTGTTGCACTGCGACCAGATGTTAGATCTTTTGTGCCGGCCTGTAGGATTAGGGTACAGCCCCTATACCTAGGCTTCTAGTAAAAGAGACCACTTTGGTAGGGTCTATTTGTGCCCATATCCTGTAGGGGGAATAAGTTCACCTCCTAGATGTTGACGTCGACGTCTGATTAGCGAGGGGCACTCACATGGAATATGTTCTGATGTTTCTTGCTCCATCTCGCAGAATCTGCATGTGTCGATTTCTGAAAGCTTTAATTTCTGTTCATGCGTCCTGGCTGCGAACAGGGCCAAGATCCCACAAATAAAGGCGTAAAAGTGCTGACCATCAATTTCTAATAATTCAAAGAACAAAGCTACTGGACAAAGATATGAACGTTATTATATACTACTTGACAGAATAATTTATAAGTGTTACAATTATTATAATTTATTAATTTATTTAAATCAAAATCCACCCTCTCTTGATTAGTATTTACATCGTATAAATTAGGAATTGGCATTGCAAAATTTTCCTAATATATTTAATGCATGTGTGAAATATCAAAGAAGTGGGATCTAGGAAGTATTTAATTTACCTTTGCAATTTTTTAATTTGTGGTCTGTAACTAACGCTAGTACTAAAGAACTAGTGAGATGGTTCTGAGGTGGGCTAGCTGAAGCCACCGGACGGGTCGCGGGTTGCGGATTGCGCATGGCCTTCTGTGGAGGTTAGCTGCGAATAGCTTGTCGTGAATAAGCAGTACCACACCGTTGTAGTACCGACAAGGCGCTGTCCCAGTTGCAGGTCAGCCCGGGGGAGCCGGAGATCCCCTGAGGCAAGGCCTCAGCGGAGCCGGCAGAAAATGGTACCTCCGGTACCTCGAGCGTGGCTTGAGGTCGGAGGAGGCCCGGAAGAGAGCGCAGGGGCACCGTGCACCGAACGGCCAGGCCGTTGCGGTGACGAAGGTGTCTCCAGTGCGGGGAGGAAGAGGCTGCTGCAACACACGTCGCCGCTTGACCTCCCCAAGACCGAGCCCAAAAGGCCCAAGAGGAAGAACGCCGCGTCGAAGGCAGCCTCGTACGCCTGTGTAGCCAAGGGCACGAACCTTGCAATACTGGCGGGGCACTACCCGAGGAGGCTCCTCACAATGGATGAGCTGTCGGCGGTGGAGCAGGCCCTCGTCGAAGAAATGAGGAAGGGCTGGACCGCGGCCCTGAACTTTAACGGCATCCAGTTCCGTGATGGTCTACTATTAGTGGACAGCGATGCCAAGAAGTGGCTGGAGCTGACGGC
>VNJV01000468.1:0-13937 GCA_008042635.1 Drosophila nikananu | reverse complement strand
TTTCCCTCCCACTCCCCCGCAAATCAATAAAAACATTTTGCAGCCGCAAATATTACCATATATCTTTCTTTTTGTGCATAGGCATGCATATGTAGAACATGTATCAATACCGAAAATCTGGTAAAGATCGGATGAAAAACACAAAAGTTATTTACTTATCAGTGTGTTATCTATTTGGCAGCTAGCAACAGGTGCATCCCAAAAACAACAACAAAACTGATGAGCGCAAGAAACTAACTCCCGTGCGCAAAAAAGAGAGGAGGGGTTATCTCTGTCTCTGTCTTGCACACGCAAGTGCATGTGATGGTGGTGGTTTTGCAAAGAGCGAGTTTGTTTACATTTCTCTAATAGGCAAAAGTCGCAATAGGCAAAAGCGGCGATATATTTTGGTACATGGTTTATAACAGTCGTTCACGAACGACTGTAGCTTTCTTACTTGTTTAATTTACAAGATACTTTTAAACTCAGAATCTAGATTAAGCATAGTCACGTGTCATCAGCGAGCACTTTTTACTATAGCTTTCCTTCTTCCCTATGACCAGTAATTGTTTTTCAGCATAGAAATATCTTAAGGATTTACAAATATTAGCCCAAAAAGTCTTGTTCAAAGACTTTTCTTTACATATATCAGTATATTTTTGGAGTAAACTTAATTCTAGTTGTAATCTTTTTTTTTTAATGACAAATTAGCTAGATTTCCTTGATACTTATTTGACATTACTCCTCTGGCAAGTGATTTACTTAATCCTAATTAGTTTTTGGCTTTATATCTAGAAGGGCTTTTAATGGGCAATATTTTTCTGTGGCATCATTTTTTCTTTGTATCCAAAAACAAGCTGCTTTCTCTATGTTTCAACCCACCAAAAAACCAAAAAAGGGGTCCTTAATCAGTCCTGTTTTGCTTGCATTAGGCAGAAATAACACGGCAAGTCCAGTCAGCGTTCTTTCAAGGGTCAGGTCCCAGGTCCCGGAGATGTTCGCGGAGGGCACAATGCTGGTGGTTCTTGGTGGATTCAGTGGTTCCAGCTCCCAGGACATCCTGTTCCCAGCTCCCAGATCTTCCTTCTCCCAGCTCCATGCCCTCCATGCTCCATGTTTGTTTTGAGAGCGCGATGGCGATGGCGACGGTTTTGATGTTGGGCCGCTTGTAGTCAAATTGGTTCGCCTTTTGTGTTCGGTTTGGGCCACAAAAGGTCCGGGCGAGGCCAACAAAAAAAAAAACATAAAGAAAACAAGAACAACAACAAAAACTCAAATTCAAAACTCAAGCGGAGCAACAAAAAAAAAGGTAAAAATCCACAAATTACTCTCATTTCGTTAAAACGGCACAAAGGCATCAGCGGGCCTCACCGGCTTCGGCGGCGGCGGCGGCGGCTTCAGCGGCAGCAATAACAAAACGACATAATCATCGTCGCCGTCATCTTATCTGTGGCTAAAAAATTAATAATTTAAATTTATGGAAAACGGAAAGAGAATGAAGCGACGAAGTCATCGCCAAAACAACTTCAAAGCTGTAGTCTATTATAAAGCAACATGACTCGAAACGGACGACGAGGTCGCTGGGTCTCGTCGCAGATTGGATATGTCCATGGATGTGGATGTGGATGAATGCGTACACTGGACGAATATATCATATATATAATAAATAAAGACACAAGGGCACTCCATTAACTTGATCCCCATCGATGGTGGTCCCAGCCGAGATTGGGTTTTAAATGCAAATATTTTTGTTTTGCTTGAAAGTTCAGGCACTTTTTCGGACCATTTATACAATATACATGATTTTATAGAATTTTGGGTTTTTCCTTCAATTAAATAATTTTAGATCAAATTTAGAGCAAATTTAAATCAAATTTAGAGCCAATTTAGATTAAATTTGGAGCAAATTTAGATTAAATTTGGAGTAAGTTCAGATTAAATTTAGAAAAATTTAGAGCCAATTTAGATTCAATTAAAATTAAATATAGGTCAAATGAAGACAAAATTTAGATCAACTTAAAAAAAATTTAGATCACATTAAGGTTACATTTAGATCAAAGTTAGATTATATTTTAGACCATATTTATATCATATATGTATTATGAAATTTTTCATGTATATTAAATTTAAATCAAATTTATATTACATTTAGATCCAATTTATATTAAATTTAGATAAAATTTAGATCGAATTTAGATCATCTTGAGATTTTTAACCCGTGTGTCAGACGGTTCTGCTAGCACATAGAGTTCAGATGGCATTTTGCATATTTAGATACTTTTAAAATACAATATATATTTTAAATCAAAATACATACTTATTTCTGTATTTTTTTTTCTTAATTTTAAAAATATAATATGTATAAAATAACATCAAATATATATACATTTCCTTCCCTTTTCCCCTATCACTGTTTTAATACAAAGCAATGCTGCCCAAGGTCCTCCCTCGCGAGTCACCTGATACCGATGGGTTCTAATTTAATTAAATATAATTTTAAATCCAAAATAAACCACTTTTTCTCGCCGTGTGCCTCCGTGCAGAAGGGCAGTTCGCTGCGTGTGTGTGTGTGTGTGTGTGTGTGGGTATTGGACATTGGAAAGAGGTTCCCGCCAGCGGCTTCCGCTAGAGCCCCCAAAAACGGCGGGAGGAGAAGGGCGCGGTCTGTGGATGCTGCAGCAGCGACGATCTTGTGCCACATAATTTGGAGCGTAAAATCGGAAAAAAAAAAAAAATTGTTCGCCCCTTCATTGTACGGTTAGAGCCAAAAACTCATTAATGCCATCACATCGAATACGCGGGCAACAACATCAGCATCGTGGCTTAAAGTATAGTAAACCCCACGTCGATCTCTCTGACCTGAAGCCCCGCCGCCGCATGACTAGCGATTGCTTTTGACCCGGGATATTTGTTGGAATCAATTCCATGCTAATTACAAATTGTGGCCACGAAATAAAAGGGAGTTTGACCAATGAGGCTTTAGCTTTGGGGTTCCAAACCCACCACCAATGGGGCTGAATTATAGTTTTATTTTAGAACAAATGTATGCATATTTTTCATAAACAAATCAGAGTCCCACTTAATTTACTCTCTAACCTTAAAGGCTCTCTTTTCACTAAAAATCATTAATAAAATCCTTCCACTTCATGATTAGATACGAGTGTTTTGCTTTGGGGTCCTGGGAAATGACAAAGTCACACGCTTTGATTTCACAGGGATGTCGGAGGAGGAGAAAGAAAAAAAAGCTCAGCTCGAAAAGAAATTAAAGAAAATGATTAATTGGTTTCGACGAATCAACGCAAGGGCTACCAATTCCAATTTGCTCAGCTCTCCGGTCTCCGTTTTCCGTTCTCTGCCCCCCCAAATCCTGAGTCGCAGTTATGAAGGCTTAAAGACAGCATACATAATGGGAAATTGGGGGAACCTCTAGACTAATTTTCAGCAGAACATCACAATAAATTAACAAATAAAAGTCGGGGGCTTCCAAAAATGGATTTGTTTGTATGTATGGTATGTATACCCTTTTGCGGTTGGACAATCAAATGAAGGCAAATTTGTTGCCAATCTTCGAGTCTTCCTCTTCTGATCCTTTTCCCAACTCGATTATTCCCCCACGAAGGCCACAAAACATTGGCCAAACATTTACTGTCCGCCGCCTGGCCTCAGAGAGGAGTGTTATTATTATTCGCCGCTTTTTAGTGGGACTCCATTAAAATAAGTGCT
The DNA here is from genome assembly GCA_008042635.1 of Drosophila nikananu. Classification (NCBI taxonomy): domain Eukaryota; kingdom Metazoa; phylum Arthropoda; class Insecta; order Diptera; family Drosophilidae; genus Drosophila; species Drosophila nikananu. The sequence continues at coordinate 10,235 of VNJV01000468.1, read as the reverse complement.
TAATTTCATTTCTTTTCGCTGCCCTGTCAAGTTATAAGTTACAAAAATCGCCAAAAATGGATGCCTAAACGTCAAATCCGCCGCTGCAAAAAAAAGAAAAAACAAAAAACAGCCTCGACAAAGGGACACAGAAACGGTTTGGCCACATCCTGTCCCTGTCTGTCTGGGCCCTGGCCAAGATATCAAGGCAGAGGGCAAGGAGACCTGGCCAAAAAACCGCCCTCGGGACCTTCGGGCTTATATAGAATGAATCTTAATGAATTTCGATTCGCAGTATGCAGGAATCAGCCGGTGGGTGTTACCTTCTGGCTGTAAAGTCAAAAAGTGGCATCTAGAGGAGCCCCAGACAGATAGGTGGACACAGTCTCAGTCGCAGTCTTAGTCTCAGTCTCAGCTTCAGCTTCAGCTTCAGCTTTAGATTGTTCCCTTTTTTTGTAGGCCTCATGAAGGCCTATACATCCTTTCGGTGTGCGCCTTTTGTGGCCTTTTCTTATTGTTATTGCCCTTGTTTTGGTTGTTGTTTCCTTTTCAAGCCACCTTCAGCGGCTCGTAAGCGCCGCCGCAGCAGATCGATGCGTTGCGATGATCGTTCCTCACATTCACACGGGCTTATACACTGGCCAGACAAAAGACAAAATCCAAAAACTGCCAAGACTGCGACTCCTCCAAAGCAGAGAATAAAAAAAAACCCCTCTCCAAGACACGCACACTCTTGGCTGCGTCGCTTTTTTTCGGCCAACACTCTTTTTGGGCCACAAAAAGCCAAAGGCAGCACGCACTTCTTGGCTTACTAAAAGAACTAAATAAAAACTAAATAAAAGAGAAACAAAAAGGGGGAAAAAAAGGACGAAAAGGGGACAAAAACAATCAAATTAGAGGTGCATATTGGATCTAGATCAACGCTGCGGAGAGCTGTCTTCTATCGAAGCAAAGAAATTCAAAGAAATGGGCAATGTTCAGGCTTCTTCGGAGCATTTAAAGCACTGCAACAACAAGCAGGACATGCAAATTTTATATATATTTTAGATTATTCTATAAACAATTATATTGTTTTTAAGAGTTAATAGTATCTGACAAGCCTAAGAATCTTCAGAATATGTGTAAAGTCAATGAGAATCTTAAGAATATGTGTAAAGGCAATGAGTTTTAGGCGTGAATGTTCTTAAAAAGCAAAGAGAAGGCATAGAACCTAAGCAGGATATCATTTCTGATTTATAAATCATATATTATTAATTACTATTAATTAATATATAGTATACATATTATTTACTATGTTAGCTTGTATAAATGATTATATATATCAGTATAGTTATTTATATCAGTAAATTTAAAAACAGTATACATAAGATAAATTCCCAAATAATGTATAATCTCCCGAATTCCCTTAGATATCGCTTAGATTTCTACCCAAACCCATAGCATTTTGTCGGGATCTGTTCAAGCATCTAACAATTTGTGTGTCTTTCCTATATGATTCAATCACAAATCACTCGACTCCACTGGACACACAGATTCGATGATGAATGGCGCATTCCTGGGATTCCAAAACCTTACATGTGTTGTGTGCTGGCTTCTAGGCGTTCAAAGTGGCCATTCCATTGGGACGTGAGACATGGTAGCATTTTGGGTAGCATCATCATTTCGATCTTTGTTTACGCACGGGGGATTGATGGGTGTGCGATGGGTGTGCGATTGCCAGCAGTAAATGCCAATCTGGTCAGGCTCTTTCCGTGCAGCTCCTCATCCTTCTAATCATCCACAAGACCATTCCATTTCACCCATCCACCCATCCACCCACTCCCAACATGGCTACATGGCAACATGGCAACATGGCACACGTGAAAAATAGCGGTCCAAAACTTTAATGCCTACTACACATTTGTATTTTTCGATCTTGGGTAAACATTTAGCTGGAAGTAAACAAATACAAGACACTTAAAGGTATTTTTGGTAGTCGGTACTTGTGCCCAAAAGTAGACATTCGGCTGCTAGCCCGTTCCTTCGTTCGTTTTGTATCGTTACAAATCGTTTCGGTAGCTCGTTTATATAAAATGCAAATGATTTCTTATTTCATTTCCACAGCCTCGGCTGATGTTGTTTTTTGTCTGTTTATTGATTCAAGGAATAAGTTGACTCATGCGCCATTAACACTTCAAATCGTACTCGTTGTACACGACGACCAACGAAAGAGCAGCAAGAAACACATTTCTCCAGCACCTACAACAGTATGTTGTGTGTTCTGTGTGTTTAGCTTCTAGATAGTCGCCTTCACTAGAAGTCCAGGGGATTGCAACATATCGGGGGGGAGGAGGGGAGAGTGCCTCCATCCTCTAAACTTCCCCTTTCAAGGGATCTTCTAGGGTGATACATAGTAGAGAAGAGAACAACTGGGTACGGGGACAATTTTCAGATTTTTTCAAGTATTTCAAACTAGGAAAGCCTCATAAGTAGAGCTGGAAGAAACATCGATGTTTAATTCGATATAATCGATGTTTCCAAAAACCCGTCAACATCGATGTTTACTTGTCAAACATCGAATATTCTGACTACGTGCGATTTGGTAAATTTCTAACTTAAATAGTGTTTTGACAACAAATTCGACGCTATCCTAAGCATTAAAAAAACGATAGCAGGACCTGCCTGAAGGCTACAGTTGTAAACAAACTCATTTTTCGTAATAAGAACCATTTCTTAAATGATCTCAAATAAAAATTAAGACTTAACAAAATCGTTGTTTTGTTTTTGTTAAACATCGATTATTAATCGATTATTAATCGAGTAAGTACTCACAAACATCGATGTAAGCAAACATTGATGTTTTTCCAGCTCTACTCATAAGATCTAGATATACATTGTAAATAAATATAAATACTAAGAAAGCCTCACAAAGTCTACATTTATATAAAGAAGGCTTAAGCTTAAGGGATTTATTTATACTTAACTTTACAGGACGAATATATAATTAAAGCTACTTGTTGCTTAAGAACTTTAATTCCATAAGCACTACTTGCTTTAGTTCCCCATAATCTGTCTTAAGCTTTGAGTAAACTAGCAATTGTTTATTTACATATTAAGATTGCCATTAATTCCTGGAACTACATCATTTTTAAACCTGGCTGGGTATTATAATTCTAGTTAAAGTGAAGAAGTCATTTCCTTTCCCATAAATCATACAAATTCTTGATCAACAGTCGAGTTGATTTATTTTAAATTTTATATTCACAATGCTAATTTGTTGACCTACTAAAATTTATTCCAAAATAAAATCAATGAAGTTTTGGCTAAATTATGATTTGCGCTATGAAATGATCATCTAGAAATATCAATTTAAATGCCCTTTAAAGCCCATATTTAAGGTGTTCTTGGTAGCATATAAAGGCCAAAAAGCTAATGATGGCCCAAAAATCATATATATTTCGATATGCTTTTAAAATATTAATTATAAAAAATAACCAATTTGGATACTAATATTGTGTATATTGTATATAAACATACAACAAATGTTTAGCTTTTTTTTTTAATTGCTTAAGGATTGCCAAGTTATAGGAATGGTAGAAAAGTAAGAATAGAGTGTAGTTTTATAAATTTAAAAACTCCTTATACTGGAACCTGATGAAAGCTAACATTAAAAACAGCTTTGCAAATTGAAATAAGACCTTCTTTGGCTTAGTTATGGTAATATTATATAACAAATTATTATACTATATATTACATATAATTTTCAGGCACAAAAGATCACTCGGTCGCAGGGCCTCAAGTCTCTGTAGGGAGATCTCCCCAAAAAATGTATTATATATTACATATAATTAGCTATATTATTGCACACCTCTCAGCTGTAAATGCTTTACATATCTCTTGTTAGTTTTTCTATTAATTTCAACAACATAAATCGATTCCTAATGATACAATTTTTTTTGGGGTCCGCAGTAACCTTCCTTTCTTGTTAAAACTTTTTTAGCATTTGAATTGATTCTGTTTATCCCGATTCTTGTTCCTTCAGAGCTATGCTACAGAATTGCCCAAGTTATAGGCACGTACATATATTATTTAAATTATATGGCCTTTTTATTTCCCAACACTCAACCGAGTTATAACTTCTGGCTGTCGGCTGATGGACCGATTCGAGCAAGGTGATCGCCAGGCCCTAAAGGCATACGCAATTTCCTCCGATTTTTCCAATGTTTGTGCCATGAAGTATAGGATGTTATGTATGCTTTTTTTCATCAGAAAAAATTATCTCTCTCTCTCTGTTATTGTAGTTGTTTTTTGTTCCAAAACGGAGGGAGGTGGAAAATATAAACATATCGGGGGGAATAGATACAATTGCGATACAAATACATTGAGATACAATTGCGTATTGCCAGAATGCTGGGCCCAAAGTGTGTACAATGACTTGAGGTGAATCGCTCGCCATTGCGACCAGAGGAGGAGGCGGCACATGTGGCATGTGGATCACCAGAGGAAGATCACTGGTGGGCTGCTGCTTCTGCTGCTGATGATACTATTTGCGGGGCCTTTTGTTTGCTTATTCATTATTGTTATTAGAGCACATTTTTCAGCGTAATTTCTTTCACGCGAAATAGTAAAAAATAAAGACTACTAAAAACGTACCCCCACCGTGCATTTGTTGATTTTTCGCCGTGTTATTGCTATTGTTATTGTTTTTATTGCTGTGTGTGTGCCCTGATGAGTGTGCGGCATTTTTGGTACCCAACGGCCCATTAATGTTGGGTTGGTGTGTGTATTGTTGGTGGTATTCGCGCCTCACCGCTCCTACATTTTTGATATATATCTATATATACTACTATATAGTGCGACCTCGATCGTTTTTAATTTAAGTTTCTTGATTCCAAATCTAAATCAAAATCCTATTCCTATTTCTATTCCTATTCAAGTTCGCTAATGACCTGGCGGGGGTCCCAAAACATACCCACAAAACAATGGTAGATGTGCCATGTGCATAAATGTATCTCAAATCCATAGTCAGGGGATCCGTAAATACACACACACACACACAGTGCTGCACACAGAACAACAAAAGACGGCCCCAGAAGCACAATACTTAATTGTTAAGTATCAACAAAGTATAAATCTGAGATGCAAAAGCAAAGCAAACGGAGGCGAAACCAAACCAAACCAAAACCCGCTGGCGATTAAATTATTTGAAATCCACGCATAAGTCCAAAATCGCTGCCTCGAAATAAAAACAAAATAGACAAAAAACATTCAAGCCCGAAAATGTATACAAAAAGTAAGAAATTACCATTAATATAGGGCAGCGCGCCGACAGAGACCAAGTGCGAATGATGTGCAACAGATGGCCCCGCGGAATTCTCGGTGTGAGAAGCCGTTGCCTGCCACTGTTGCCTGTTGCACTGAAAACTAAAAATTGTACTTGGGTAAAATAGTGGTAATGTATGCACTTTCAGGTAGTCCAAAATGTGCTCAAATCAGTGGGGTTTAGAGGTTCGGAAAGTTGTTTTTTCTTCTAGAGGAGGCCTTTCCTTAGGCACCACCATTTCGGGGATGGTTTAAGCAAAAGTTTGTTTAATTTAAATCCAGTAGAAGTAGGGAAATTAAATAATTTCCGTATATTAGGATTGTTTAGGAAAAACACTAGGTATTTGAAATTCATTTAAAAGGTTTATAAAAGTAACCAGTATAAGCTTAAATTCTATGCAACCAATGAAAAATATATTAAACTAAGGTCAAACATTTCAAAACTTAGTTTAGGGCACTTTTTAAAGAGATTTTAACATCAGAATAATTTATATTAAACTTGTATTTATTGCTATATTTAAATGTTTTTTAATACATAAATATAATGCACTAAACAAGTATTTTCTGAATTGTGAAGCTGCAGTTTTGAAATTGTTGCCCCAAAGTAGAAGTAATGCTTAAACAATGTCTGGATTCAATCGTAATAAAACATATACTAAAGTAATAACAATGTACTATAGATAGATAGATAAACAGATAGTTTGATGACAAGGTAGAAGAATAGAGAAATTGATTGAAAGATAGAACGAAAAATCGACAAAAATGCCAAACTCTTTGCTAAAATTTCGAAAAGAATTGCTTAGAAAATCTAGGATTAGGTACTGGCTCAAACTAAATAATAATATAATATATTAAATAGTAATAGATCAGAGTAATATACAAACAACATAATAATAATAATTATTGACGACATTAAAACTTAAAATAAAACAAAATTTCGCTTATTTTAGGAATACACATATTATAAATGCATTACACTCATAAAACAAAGAGTTTGCAACCTTCCCCTGCAAAAGCAAGACTTTAAATAATTTCATATTTCAGAGGAAAGCAAGCTTAGGGTTAGGCCCTACTTTAGGCTCTATTAGCCTTTCAATAAAATATATTTAAATAGTTTCCAGTGCACTGCTGCAGCACAATTTAGGGGGATGGGTGATCAGTGATTCGAGTGGCGAGTACGGCCTGCTGCACTCCGCCCAACCAATTGTGGATATATGTAAATGCATATAGCGAGTGCTCCGATATATGTCTGCCGATACAAAATCCAAAATCCAAAAGAAAAAGAGCTAGGAAAGGTACCAGCAGCAGCAGCGGCAGCGGCAGTCGGCAAGCACTTAGACACTTGAGTTGTCCAAAAAAGCATCAGGGAAGTGTGTGTGTTGTTGTGTGGTGTTGTGTGCTGCGCTCGAAATGGATCAGGACTGTTTCATCTTGAAACGCTCAAAAGCACAGCAGGTTGTCCCCAGTCCCACTGAATCGGATGCAGATATAAACATTTCCAGTTCCCTGTCCCCCAATATCCAATATCCATTCCCGTTGAATGCTGCGCCTTTAGATCCAAATAAACGGGAAAGGAGACCAGGAGAGGGTGTGTGTATACATTGTGGCGTAATTAGATGGGTCCGGTGTGTGTGTGTGTGTGTGCCACACTTGGGCATCATTCAGTCAGTTATCCATAAAGCACTGTCAGCGACCGGAGAGGAGGGCTCTTCCTCTGCCTCTGCACAGAGTTTAACAACTTTCCGACGATTAAATTAGATATTAGATCATTGACAGACCATGTCCAGAGCCACTGAGTGGTGCATTCGCCCGACAAGCTACGACATGAATGCAGATTTATTTCGTTGTTGAATTTCCAAACGGGAGATGCCTCGCACTATGGCGTGCAGGAATTTTCAATTAGGCAAATAGATCAATTTTGGGTTTCAAATATTTACAAGAGACAATGGGTCTCAGCAACTAAATCAGAGATGTTTGTAAATTGATTGCTATAGAAAATATTTCCTAGATTTGCGAGGACCAAAATATATATCGATAATAACGCCATTAAAAACATATCGAAAATATTGTGATGTATCGAAAGTTTGCATATTACAAAAAAAAAAATGCTGTTTAAGTATTTTAATTTATACTAAGAATTTATATATCGAGATATATCGACAAAGCTATTAAAAAATCATAAGCTTTGTTGAAAAGCAATTTTAAATATTTATAATTTATATATTTATGAATGTATCAGTAAGTTATTAATGTATAAGCATATGTTTTCTATATTTAAGAAGTTTAGTTTAGATTTGCAAGTAAGTAGGCCAAGATTTATCGAAAATATCGTAAAATTCATTAATCGAAAATTTATTTATTAATAAACACATACTTTAGAGTATTGGTATTATTATATTATTGACAAATTGCAGGAAAATGTTATTTCATTTAGTTGTCTCTTTTTTATATATCAAAGAGCATAAATATCGATACAGTATCGACACAGTATCGATTTATGCTGCTAATGATAAATCCTTTAAAGGCTTTTCTTTAAGTCTTTAAAACTATAGAAATGCTTAGAAATATTTATAAATTATTTAATATAAATTAATTCTTGTCTAGTTTTAATTTTTTTACGTTTTGTGGTGGCATATTGGTTAGTGATTAACGCATTGATTATTGATTATTGATTAACGCATCATAAATTAATGGTGACAAGAGACCCAACCAACCTCCCTGACCACGAACACTGCTCCTTTGTATCGTTTGTACCATCCATGGGTTCATGGCACACCGACTTTAAGGCCCCGGAAAAACCAGGAAAACAAAGAAAAGCTTAGGGAAAAATATCACACTCTGTGTAGCGGAGTGATATTCACGTACTACATATGTGCATGTGCCTCGTGGGACGCCTTGTCGCCGTCGCCCGAAGTCGGAAGGCAGGAAGGAAGCGCCGGGAAAGTGACGTGCCACCGCCAGGGCCACTCCTTGGGTTATCTGCTCCTGATTTATGGCGCCGCCTGCGACCAAGCCCCCTGAATTCCGGCCACAGTCAAGGCCAGGGATGAATTTCTTCGATAAACATTAATATTTACTAATATTTTTGCATTGGTATTAGTATTACATTTATTGTAGCCACAAATTTTTCATTGTTTCTTCACAATAATTATTGTTGTTTAATGTCTAAAGAACTGCGATCAGCATTTGAAAAATGTATATAATTTATATACCAAGGAAGAAGGCTCCCATTTTCCCCTCGTCCCTCCGACAGATGCGAGCATAATCAGCTGTGAAAATGTGAAAATGCCAGAGAAAGAGAGCCCATCTCCCTATCCCTCTCCATCTACCAATCGCAGCCCTTGGACTTGGCCAAGACCCAACAAATTGACTTGATTGATCGCAGTAGAAAGCGGTATGAAAAGCAGCGGCGGTAACAAGCACGGTAATCACAAAATAGTTTCCACTGATTTTGAGTTATGGGAAATTTTAAATATACCGAAAACAAAAAAAAAAAACAACCGAAATTACACACAAACTTTGAAATACGAAAATACCATTAAGCGGGCATTTGAATGCCACATCCCAGATTTCCAGATTCCCAGATTCCAGGTCCCAGGTAAAGGTTTCCAGTGCCAACACTTAATCAACATCAACATCAGCATCAGCAGCAGCAGAGGCGGCAGCAGAGCTCTTCCAGAGCACCACCGGCTTTTCGGTTCATTTCGGCCATTAAATGTAATGACAAAAATACGGTTCATAAATAAGTCCAATGGTACATTAGAAATCCAAAAAAATAGGGCTGCTGGCAGCTCAGCAGCCAGTTAATTAATGGGAGCAAGAGGCATCCTCCTCCAAGCTGGGAGGGAGCCTCATATTTCTACAGAGTTCAAGTGCAGCCAACATGGTTTGGTTTTGGTTGCATTCAAAAATTAAGTCTGTTTTGGGTAATATTTCTATGACAGCTTAGGGATATATAATATAAATTCCACATCTGAAATATAACTGGCTTTGTAGAAGAATTTTAGCATTATTTTCTTGCTAGATTTATATTCAAAGTTCTATTAAATCTACATATATATTTTAAGTTATTTTGAATGTCAAATTTGTATGCACAGTTCTATGAATTTAAAAATTCGTATTTTAAGTTTTTTACAAAAATTCAAGTTTAAATTTGTATTCAAAGTTTACATTTTAAATTATTTAAAGTGTTTTCTATGCTTAATTTGCATTTAAGGTTCTATTAAACAAAGTTTTTTAAAGATATAAGCCAAAATATATATCAATAACCAAGCTTTAGATTCAGAAACAGCAACTATTTAGTTTTTAATCTATCAAGTTATCATATCAGGCTAAGTTATAAAAACTTTAATGGTTAAACCTAAATTTATACTGCCTTAAATTTATATTAATAAAATGGTAAAGTTCTTAGATTCCCACTAACTAAAAGTCTTGCATTTTTATACCCTTGCAGGGTATTATAATTTTAGTCAGAAGTTTGCAACGCAGTGAAGGAGACATCTCTGACCCTATAAAGTATATATATTCTTGATCAGCATCAACAGCCGAGTCGATCTAGCCATGTCCGTCTGTCTGTCTGTCTGTCCGTCCGTTTCTACGCAAACTAGTCCCTCAGTTTTGAAGCTATCTGGATGAAACTTTGCAGATAGTCTTCTATATGCTCTCACTGCAATATATGTCGGAACGAGCCGGATCGGACGACTATATCATATAGCTATATAGGAAAGATCGGTAAATTTTAATGAAAAAAATTATAACTTAGCCAATTTTTACAATATTTGAATAAAATTTGAGATATGGCCATTCTGTATTATTCTTGCATTTCGGTTTTAATTTGATCAAAATCGGACAACTATATCATATAGCTGTCATAGGACCGATCAGAAAATTTTGATGAAAAAATCTAACTAAGCCAATTTTTCACATATTTTCATAAAATTTGAGACATAGACATG
>VNJV01000455.1:0-18191 GCA_008042635.1 Drosophila nikananu | reverse complement strand
ACTTTATGGGGTCGGAAATGCTTCCTTCTGCCTGTTACATACATTTGCACGAAATTAATATACCTTTGTACCTACGGTACATGGTATAAAAATATTAGTTTACTAGAACCATTCTACTTTATAACTTTTTGTTAAGCACTACTAATATATTATAAGTATAACGCTTATCGAGCGAGTCAAAAAGTCCAATTCTTTTTATTACACTATATTTGCAAATGACAAAATGACAATTGATGACAAAAATACATTAGTGATAGGGATAACCTTATAGACGACCTCGTATCATGGTTGGATAAGTGGTCAGCGCTCCAGGCAAGTAGGCAAAACAGTGCAGCAGAAAATAATAAGTCGTCAGAAAAATATTGGTGGTCTAGAACAAATACAGCTAGTGAAATGGCGTTTAGTTAAGTTCAGTTAAAAGCAATCGTCGAGAGTGCGGTTACAGGTGCCCTCGCAGTCCAAAAACAATCATTTGAAATACAGTTGCAGGAGACTAACGAACAAATCGGCAAATTAACAGTGAACACTCCAGAGGTGGAAACGTATGTAGATGCTGAAATCAATCAATTTGTAAAGAACCTCTAGATATAGTTAAATCTCTGCCATATTTTGAGGGTAAAAGTGAAACATTTTGAAGTTTTTGAAAACTACAAGGGAAGTTCAACATTTTACCAAGCTCTTGGTATTATGCGAAATAAAATAAAAGGTCCAGCAAACACTGTATTGGCTTCTTTTAATACTCCGATACATTTTAAAGCAATAATCAGCCGTCTTGATTTCACATATGCCGACAAAAAGCCGGTCTACCTAATCGAACAAGAGCTATCAACTGTGCGACAGGGTGACATGACTCTTACTGAGTTCTATGATGAAGTCGAGAATAAACTGACCCTACTTACTAACGAGACAATAATGACACTCGATAGTGCCTTGGCGATGTCCCTGAACAAAAAGTATAGGGTGTACGCTTTACGAGTTTTTATAACCGGAGCAAAGAAATCGTTGAGCGATATTCTTTTTGCAAAAAGTCCCAAAGATTTACCAACTGCTCTCGCTATAGCACAAGAGGTCGAATCCAACCATGAGCGTTACCAATTCGTCTTTAATTATTCTAAAAGTTTTGGAGCCAGAGGTGCCTTCTTATGGTAACCAGGAAAGCCTTCTTATGGTAACCAGGAAAGACAAGATCCAGTCCAGTTAACAAATCCTGATGTATCCATGCGCTCTAGAAGAACTGGCAATTTTGGACAAGCTCCATTTCCGACTCAGAGAAGTATTTGGCCACCCCAACAACAAAATTCCTGGCCATCTCAGCAACAAAATGCTTGGCCGTCTCAGCAACAAAATTCTTGGCCATCTCAACAACAAAATTTTTGGCCATCTCAACAGCAAAACACAGGTCAGGCTCAGGGACATGCTGGTTATCCACAAGCATCAAAAAGACCAAATGGTGGCAGTGCAAGGTTTACAGGGCCAAAACAGCAGAGGATCAACCATTTAGTTCATGAGAACGGTCAATGCGAAGAAGACACAGACGATTATCAACAGGAGGCAGATGCGGAGGTTGAGGATTTTGAGAACGAACTAATTAGTTACGATCATGTTCATTTTTTAGCCACAAATCCCTGCATACATAGAAAGATAGATAGCAGTTAGAACCATAAAACTTTTGATTGACACCGGGGCTTCGAAAAATTACATACAGCCTCTCCCTGAATTGAAAAACAAAATGCTGGTACAAAATAAATTTACTGTAAAATCGCTACATGGTTGCAATACCGTCGAGCATAAATGCTTCATTAAACTATTTAACACAGATGTTAAATTCTTTATTCTTCCCAATCTCTCTAGTTTTGACGCAATAATAGGGGTTGAATTATTTACACAGGGAAACGCAACGTATAATTTCATGAATAAAACCTTGAATATCACAATGAACAAGCATTGCCGTCTAAACGAACATTATTGCCACAACACGTACTGAGGACGACCATCCCATATACTCGAAACTCTACCCGTACCCCATGGGGGTAGCAGATTTTGTGAATAAGGAGACAAATGCTTTGTTAAAGGACGGAATAATTAGGCCCTCGTCGAGCGCCCCACCACTTCATAGTACCTCAAACGGTCAGGTGGAAAGGTTTCACAGCACGCTTTTAGAAATGGCTCGATGCCTGAAAATTGAAAGTGGCATGAACGATACAGTCAACCTAATTCTTCAGGCAACAATAGAATACAATAAGACAGTGCACTCAGTCACCAACAAAAGACTGATCGATATTATTCATTCAACTCCTCCCGAACTGGCAAACGAAATAGTAGAAATGGCTAATGAAGCTCAGGAAAAACACCTCAGAAGAGAAAACATATCAAAACGAGACAGAACTTTTGGTAGGAGAAACCGTGTTGGTAAAACAAAACAATCGCTTGGGAAATAAACTTACCCCACGGTATAGGGAAGAAATAATCGAAGCAGACCTCGGGACAACGGTCCTCATAAAAAGGAGGGTCGTTCATAAAGATAATCTGCGATAGGTTCGTCGAATATCATTAGCTTTAATTTTAAAGTATTATTACTTTTCCTTGTGTGAGCATCGCCAAGTTAGCAAAGTGCAAATAGGAAATTACACTACTAACAGAGTTGGCAAAAGTTTAATTGAAAAACACATTTGTTAAATCCTACTACTTATTTTTCCATTAAACAGTATTTCCGCGTCATTTTCTTTAGAACAGTTTAAAGTATGTGATGAAATGCTAGACCCAAATGATTTTAAAAACTTGAAATCCACGCACCAGAAATATTTCCCTGAAATACCATAGAAAACAAATGCGAAAACAAAGCGGCATAATGCCAGTATAGCTCACTCACTCTAATTAGATTTGAATTCAAATTTCTGAAACAAAATTACTAATGTTATCAATACCCTTTTCTCATTCTGTTAAACTAAATAACAAGGTTAATATTTGCAATCAATAAGCGCTTTACTAATATCACTGAGATAAATTTATTATAAAATCAGGCTTCAAACATTTGTTAAACTTAATTATTGTCAAAACTTTTGTATTAAAACTGTAACTAGATCCTAAGTAGCATAGAAGAGGGAATTAAGAAATATGAATGTATAAATTTCTAAAGACATAAGGAATGCGGCTGACTATTTTTGCACTTGGCTACTAAAACGCCAAACTGAATCATATCTGCCATCACACGCCATCCAGCATGCGTTCAACAAATACATTTTGATGGTAAACCAGATAAAACAACATCAGCGTCATCATCGTCAACAAGTCGACGGCTACACTGAAGATGTTCCTTGCTGCGGACCCAGGACAAGGAGAATCCACAGGGTTAACGAAATTCACAGATCATCCAAATATGCAGAGCTGGAATTCCTTCGATGGTTTAACACAGTACCAAGTTGGCAAAATATCGGAATTTATTGGCAAGGGACTAAGCTAAAAGTACGACCAATGTTTTCCGTAATATCCGTTTTTAAATAGATTTGTCAACTATAAGAAGTCTGTGGACAGCCTTCGTCTTAGAAGGGGAGGAGTTAACACAATCACCCAGCAGAAATTGATGAAACAGTAAATATAGTCGCTAGCTAGGCCTAGTTATAGAACAAGCTTTAGAGATAAGAATATTGCTGCGCTTATTATTTTTAGTCGATCGAGCTTTAGAGATAAGAACTCTTTTGTACATGTATGTACAGTTTACTCGAAGTCTACTCAACCAGCGCATCCCACGTTGATATTATATAATCAATCGGCCACGCTAGACAGCGAGCTAAATAAATAAATATTGTTTATAAAATTACAATAATAAAATCTCTTAATTTTCATGCAGCTATTCTATTTTACTTATTTAATTGTTATTATTTTCACAAATTAGTTGTGCTGCCGGTGTTTGATTTTTTTTGCATTCTTCTTTGTGCCTTCCCCGTTTAGTTTGCGCAGTCGCGACAGTTAAACGTTAAGCTCGCTCCCACACTCACCCGCTTACCCGGTCTCTCGTTCTCCATCTCTCTTAGTGCAGCTGCACTTTTCTTATCTTCATACGTAAAAGTACAGTGGTAAGTCTCTATAATGTCCGCTATTGTCTGTTTCGCTAAAAAGGCAATTGCAGCTATTGATCTTACAATCGGCTGCTGGCTGTGCGAAAACATAGTGCACGCCAAGTGCGTTGGTGTTTCAGGACGGTCGGTAGACGATGTGAGAAAAAAACACCGGTTTGCGTTACTGCTGCGAGGCCTGTCGCGAGGTTGAAAGAGAAATTATGTCTTTTATGCGGAAAACCAAGGCCAATTTTAAGGAAATATTATTGAGTTTTCGTAAAACTCATGTTCTTGGCGCTGGATATTCAGTTTAATAGCCTTAAGCTATTAAATGAGTCTCTAAGGCGCAAAAAAAACCGCAACTGGTCTGCAGCATCTAGGCGGATCTCAACAACCAGCGGCGGACTCCCAACAGCAGCCTCTCTCGACACAGCCCTCGACCTCAGAATCCAACCAAAGAGCTCTGAGATCGAGTGGTAAAAAAGATTGTATCCGAATGTGTTGCGGGAGTGACTCCTCCCCCGGTGATATCCGTTTTGTCCCCTGAGGGGTCTCAAATACTGACCCTTCAAAGCCCAGTCAATTTACCTGCTCAAGATATCAGGCCCGAACTACCGGCCGATATTGACAATGCAGATAAGCAGTCTGCATCGCCGAAAGCCTTCATAGCTATACCACCTACGAAACATACATTTGTTTCGCGGCTCTCCCCTGCTCAGACATCTGAAGATGTCTTTATCCAAGGCGAAACAGTGCCCAAAAAATAAAAATGAAGGTGGAAAACTTCAATTTTCTTATGCTAGGGATATTTCATCTTTAAAAATAAATGTCCCTAATGAGCTCTTTGAAACAATATGCTCTACCAATTTCTGGACCGAATATGTTGTCGTCAAAGAGTTCGAAGCTAAGAAAAAGAAACGGCGGCCTGTAGGAATAAGTCTTCCCAGGCCCGACCAGACCACTGCGCCCTCTACGACATCCGCTTTAAAAAACTAATTACATCCCTCTCTATCTCCTATCAGAATGCAAGAGGCTTACGTAGTAAGCTTTCTAAACTGTATTCTGATAGTCTCTCTTTTGCATCCCAGGTTATTGTGTTCACAGAAACCTGGTTAAAGCCGGAGATTCTGAGCTCCGAAGTTTTTCCAGCTGTTTTCACGATATATCGGCTAGATCGGCCTATCAGATGTGGAGGTGGTGTCCTCATAGCGGTTGACTCCAGTCTCGCGTCGGAATTAATATCTTTCGAGGAGGACTGAAGCTATCAGTCAATGGTAGCTCCATTTTCATTACCTGTTCCTCCATTCCTCCTATGTCAGAACTTCCTATTTATTGGAACCATCTTTCCGCTATCCAGATGGTTTCCAATCGACTTTCGGATAAGGATCATTTAGTAGTTCTTGGTGATTTTAATATCCCAGGGGCTATTCGGTCCTCAAATAACTCGACTAATTCACTCCTTACCTCCACACATCACGATTTTATTGCTGACTTGCTCGACATTTAGCTGTCTCAAGTCAACCATGTACGAAATTCCCTAGTGCACTTGCTTGATCTCTATTTTGTCTCAGATCCGGCAAGAGTCAGTTTAGTCAGGGTGGCGCCTTTGACGCTTCCCGAAGATCCCTATCATCCTACTTTCGATGTGACTCTCGACATTGGGACTGACTTACTGAAGATATCTGACTGCCCAGCCAAAAAAGTTCTTTGTTTTCGCAAGACGGACTTCGAAAGTCTGCAACTCCTCAAAAGCCTGCTGTCCCTTTTTGAGGAGCATTGATAGCGATTAGGTGATCGTAGCAAAGTTAGCTACAAATCGCTGGTACCATGACGCAATCCCCAAGCAGCGTCGGAGCTCCTGGCACTTCGTCGGAGGTTGCAGTCCTTGCACAGCAGCGACTTTCTCTGGGTCCGTATGAATTCCGGCTTCGCTGGTTACATGGCCCAGGTAGGAGATACTTTTCTGGAAAAATTTGCATTCAGTCCCAAATTGGCCTTTCTCAGTCGCCGCAGGACCTCCCGCAAGTTGGCCATATGCTCCTCCGCTGATACCCCGATGACGATGATGTCGTTCGTTCCATGCCCGGCCCAATCACGCTGTTCAATGTTCGCTGAAAGGTGGCGGGGGCCGAGTGTAAACCAAATTGCATCACCTTCCATTGAAATAGACCGCACCAAAATATGGCTGATCCGGGGAAGCGGGTAGGCGTAGGGAACGGAGGTAATCCACTTAAATACGCACCTCGGCCGTCTTTTTGCCCACCAACACGATGGGTGCACTATGCGGGCTCCTTGAGGGCTCAATACGGTCCTCGCGCAGGAGTTGGTCCACGTGCTTATTGATGATCTTTTGCATCGCCGGATTTTTCGGGAAGTACCTCTGCTTAATGGGTTTATCGATCCTCAGGACAATGCGATACTCCGCTATGTGAGAGCTAACCGTGATGCTTGCGCAAGGGGCAGTTTTTCTTCTAGAAACTGTGCAAACTGTGAATTCAAGGGTTTTCGGCGACTATTGTGGCCAAGTTCGCATCCTGAGTTGGGAAATGTACTGCCTCTGAAGTCCTTGATTTCTGGGTCCAAAGCGCTCTTCGGAAAGGATTACTCTCCCGAGCCTGTTTGGCGTCCGCCAGAGGTTCCGAGTCGAGGCCATTGTGAGCACTGCTGGGTTTGCGGAGGTAACCTGGTTATGTGAGATGTCCCTATCTAAAAGATTTAGGCTGGGAAAGGCTGGGCTATGATCGTTACCGATGCCATGATACGCCCCCCTTCGAGTCGTAGGGCTGTTTTTAGTTGTGGGGTATTTGGGGCTCGATCCTCGCTGCTTCCCCCAGCGGGCGAGCAATCTGTCCGTTTCCCGATCCCGGCGAACAACAGAAGTCGCGGGTTCATATTCCTTTCCGCCTGCACTTCCAGTTAAAAGGGACGTGCGGGTTGGAACACTCCGAATAAAAATGTCCAGCCTCCCCGCATCGCCGACAGGCATTGTGCACATCCACTACCCGTTCTTCGATGGCCTGAACGCGATTAACTTCCGAACGATCGGGTGGGTTCTTATATAGTCGTCCGTCCCGTGGCTCGGTCAAACAACTGGCCAGAGAGAATCCGAGAACAGGGGGTACGGAGATAGCTTGGTCAAAGGTCAGATTTAGGCTCTAGCGTCGAGAAAATTACCCTAGCCGGCTGTCGCTCAAATGGTGCTTCAAGCCATTTGGATGGAAAAAACAAAACCATCGACAACATTTTTCAGGAACGCCGGTATCAGCTGCCCTCCAGAGCCTCGGCCTCCCTTTTGGTACGAACTGTTGCGAACCAACTCGGTCTGCCGGTGGCGTGTCTCTTCCACAAGCAGAGGAAGCTTCTCGAAAACTTGTGATGAGAGCCCGAACCAGCTCAGTGGCTGCAATAGCTGGCGCTCGGTCTGTCTAGGGCTCGGCAGCAGGGGCTGCAATAGCTGGCGCTCAGGACGGCTTTCTAGGTGCAATGGCCGCTCTCTTAACTGACGACGACAGTGGGCCTCCGGTTAAATCTTAAATAAATCTTTGCCTTCCAGGCAGGCTTCAAATGCCTTTTTTCAGCCTTCATGGCAGGCTTCAAATGCCTTTCTTGACCTTCATAGCCGGCTTACGTACTCTCTTGGCCTTCATGGCTGGCTTACATGCAACGCACTCGGAACCTAGCCTGTAGATTGTGATGCCCATTTATGGGCCCTCACAGCTTCCGACCCGTGAATATGCCAAATATAATTGACCAAAGAAAAAACATGAGTTTGTGATTTGTTGTCATGTCAAATGCAATTCAGATTGGAAATTTAAGTCTTTTAAATTCAAACGACAAATCGGTTGGGATCAATGGGATCCACGGAATGAGAACTTTCTCACCTTTGAATTTTCCTTTCATTATTTTAGTGCAAGTTAATTGTTAAGACTAAGGCTTTGTTATTGAAGCGTGTGCGCCTGTCGCCCCGCCGACCTGACTCAGCCAGTGGGAGTTGGCAGTTACATGCCGACTACCAAAGACCGAGTCGAGGTGCCCCTGCTCTAGACTAAATATGGCGGATCTAGAGTGGAACTCGAAAAAACCCGTAATCACTGGTGTTACCGTACTGTGCCCCGTGATGAATGGCACTTCGTTAATGTGTCTTATAACGGTGGCTTCTGGATACGTTGCACCTTCGGTCGTATAAGCGACCGATCCGGGGTATGAGGCTCTACCCCGGGGGATACTTCCTTCCTCAGTACTCGTGAGACCAACATATGCAGACCAAAAACAGTATAACTGCACTGAAAGCTGACACCCTCCTAACCTGGCAAACCCGATGGCAGTAGGCGACAAAAGGACGGTGGACCCACCGGCTCATTCCCAGGCTCGAGCCGTGGACCGGCAGAAAGCACGGCCAAGTAAACTTCCACCTGTTCCAAGTCCTGAGCGGCCATGGGTGCTTCAGAGGGTACCTCCACACGCGGGGGCATGAGGACAGCTGCCTGCACCTGGTGTACCGATGGCTCCGAGGAGACCGCGGAGCACGTAGTGTTCTTCAGTGGGCAATATGAGAGCGAGAGGAGCCGACTGGAGGAAAACCTAGGCGGCCAGATCTGTGTGGACTACCTGGTCGAAATGATGCTTGTCAGCAATGCCAATTGGCAGGCGGTGAGCAACTATGCTGCGACGGTGATGACCAGGCTTTTGACGGAGGAACGCCGTAGGAGAGGCGTCACAGGCTAATGGGAGCCATGTTTTCACGAAGCAATGCTTTAAGGCCGTACCGCGAGGGCTTCGGCTGGGCAAGCAACACAGAAGTAGTCACCCAAAGTCGGTGTAATGGCCTCCTACAGGGACGCTGCCAGCCCATCGAAGATGGCCATACTCTGTGCCGATTACCCCAAAAGTCTGCTCACAACGGATCAGGTAAGCACCATCCAATCCGCCATCATGTCGAGGGCGATGGCCCAGAGACACGGCTCCGTGAAGCCGCTGCTCTCTGGCTGCACCTTACGACCAGGCTGGATGGCTGTGACATGCGGGAATACGGAGACAGCCGAGTGGCTGAGCACCGAGGTGCCCAAGCTCCGGCTGTGGAAGGACGCTCGCATCAAAGTAGTCCCTGAGGCAGAGGCTTCACGTGCCGCTGTCTATGTCGGCATTTTCTCGCTTCCAAGTGCGTTTTTTAAGACAGATGAGGTCTTAAACCAGGCTAGACCAGCGGGCTGCGAGTGGGAGACTGAAGCAAAACACGGCTGTCCTGACCGGTTGACCCGGTCTCGGCCAACCGCTACTCTTAGGCCAAAGGCCGACACGCAGGCAAAGAAACAGGCAGTGGCTCCTGATCTCGAAGCGGA
Organism: Drosophila nikananu; assembly: GCA_008042635.1. NCBI lineage: Eukaryota > Metazoa > Arthropoda > Insecta > Diptera > Drosophilidae > Drosophila > Drosophila nikananu. The sequence goes on along the minus strand of VNJV01000455.1, from coordinate 8,797 downwards.
GAAGCCCACCTGCTCGAAGAACGCCAATCCAAAAATGCTGCAACAACGCCACAGGGCACCGCAGAGGCCCTGCCTATTGCACCGCGAAAAATCCTGCGCCCTGTGCGTAAAGAATGCGAGGCGCACACCAGAGGAAGAGGACCTTCTAGGTTCCGCGGCCGGAAGATGGCGGCCAGGGGCCGCAAAAGGGCGGACTAATGTCCAGTCCCCCCGACGTACTTTGCGAGAGGTGCGCTACAATGGACATAGCATTCATCCAGGAGCCCTGGATAAATGCAGGACGTGTCCTGAGGCTTAGCACCCCATCCGGTAAGTTGCTGTATGCAAATGACCAACCTCGCCCTACATAGGCGTTGTTAATTAACGAAAATTTGAAATTTGTTCCCCTATCATAGTTCATAACTGAGGACCTGGTGGCGGGTTGGGTTAAAGTACCCACTGCCCACGGCGAGCGGGAGGCAGTGCTGGTCTCCGCCTATCTACCCGGCGACTCGGAGGATGTGCCTACGGCGGCTACCTGTGCCCTGATAGAGCACTGCCAGAGATACCGGCTCAGGTGGATAATCGCCTGCGATGCCAATGCGCATCACACGGTCTGGGGTAGCAGTGACATCAACAAGAGGGGTGAGTGCCTTATTGAATACATTATTAGTAATAACGTACGATTACTAAACCAGGGCGGAGAGCCTACATTTATTAATGCGATTAGAGATGAGGTCGTGGACCAGACTTTCTGCAGTATAAATATGTTGTCCGTTGTCTCTAACTGGCACGTTGCAAGTGAGATCACTATGTCAGATCACCAACACATTTGATTTGATGGATGTGCCTTGCAATGTAGCCTAGTTACTAGAAATCCCAGAAAGACCAACTGGGATCTCTTGTGTTTTGAACTTGACTACAGACGTAAAAAAATAATTATTTTTAGACCCTTTTTTGACTCGAAAATGATCGCACAAAAATACATTTTTCCTTTGTAACACTGATTTTTATAGTAAATTCTCGAATTTTGCAAGGATTGTAGTCTATCCTGTAAAACAAACCCTCTCGAGTAAATAAATGTTTGGTTTTATATTTTCGTATGAAAATTGCGGCCAGAATCGTGTTTGCCAATTTCGATGTCAGAGGTAACACGTCTTACAGGATCGACCATAACTCCTTAATTTTTTTTTTTCAAAATATGAACATTTTTTTTGTTTCTGTATCTAAATATAAACAAAATCACAAAAAAGTACTTTTTTCGGCTACAAGGGGTAGTCCCCCCTTAACGCTCTACAATACAGAGCTGAGGGGCTACGAGGCGTCAACTCTGCGGGCAGATCTCATCTCTCCCGGAATCTGTTAGGCTGCAAAAAGCCCTCCAAAGATCACTTAAACGGCATCCGCACGCTGAAAAAGCCGGATGGAACATACGCAAACAACCCAAAGAAGACGAGCAGCCTACTCCTGGCTACTCACTTTCCTGGCTGCGTGGCTGTGGAGCAACCCATCTCAGAGAGTGAGGCACCAACCTACCTCTCCGGGACTGGAGTGTGCCTACACCTGCACGTGACTATGATGGTAGACTCCAATGTGGCTGAGGGAGGGGAACCCCCCTATCGCTCAGAACGTGTTGGAAACATCCCCTATAGTCTGTTTTATCACAATAGCGTACAATGGGCATTACAAAGTTTCAGCCCATACAAATCACCTGGCCAGATTGAATCTATCCATGCCTGTTGCAGCATTGCACCTAATCGCACTCCCCCTAGTCCGTATATTTCGAGCAAGTCTCCTGCTTAGACACATATCAGGCAACTGGGCTAAAGTAAAAGTCTTGTTTATCACAAAGGTAGGAAAGAATGATTCCCAATTGCCTAAATCATATAGACCGATTAGCCTTAGCTCCTTCTTTCTTAAAACTATGGAGAATATAATCGACCAGCATATCAGTGAGGTGAATCTAAAACATCTTTCTCTAAGCAAGTACCAATATGCGTATCAAGCTGGTAAATCAACTGAGACAGCCATACATTGCCTTACAACAACCATTGAAAAGGCCATTGGCGCTCAACAGATAGCACTAGGTGCCTTTTTAGACATCTCAGGAGATTTTGACAACACGTCATATGAGGCTATACGTGCCTCTCTTGTACGTAAAAATGTCTCCACACCCATTATTAGGTGGATCCTGAAAATGCTCATATCCAAAGTCATAACTGTAGACCTTGGAGGAACCATGACCTCAATCACTGCCACAAGGTGGTGCCTCAAGGCGGAGTACTCTCTCCTCTCTTGTGAACTCTGGTCATCAAGAAGCAACCTTATGAGTTTAACAATTTGGGGTTTCCCAAATGATCTACGCTGATGATCTAGTCATCTATATAGTGGACTGGCATGAGCAAACCATCTCGGACCGCATGCAGCACGCTTTTGATATAGCCAACAGATGGTGTCAGGACAAAGGACTGTCCATAAACACGTAAAAAACAATTTTAGTCCCATTTACCAGGAAAAGGTCTCTTTCCCTAACAAGACCGTCCCTAAATGGGTCCATCATTGACTTCTCGGATAATGCCAACTACTTAGGAGTCACATTTGACTCCAAGCTCAACTGGAATGTACACCTGGAAAAGACCTCAAAGCCACTCGAGCAGACTTTACTTGCAACAGGCCTTACGGTAAAACATGGGGGATAAGTCTCAAAATGATCTACTGGTCTTTTAACACTGTGGTAAAACCGATCTTAACGTAAGCATCATAAAAAGTGGTGATCTTACTGGGCATCTCATGGTTCTTGAACCCCTAATAAACGAGCCCATTCTGCGCGTAACTGACGAACAGAAACCAAGACTTGTTTTCCACAACTTCTTTGTAGTCTTATACACTCGGAATGAATGGAAAACAAAATCAATATCTCTGCCCAGTGGATCACAAACATGGTACACTGATGGGTCAAAACTGGAAAACGGCCACACCGGGGCTGGTATTTTCGGACCAAGGTTCAACAAATCCATGGCCAGGGAAAGTCGCCAACCATTTTCCAAGCAGAGATACACGCCATAGAAATCTGTGCTCGTGAATGCCTTCGCAAGAAAATGGCGCACGGATTTACATTTTCTCTGACAGCCCGGCTGCGCTCATAGCGCTGAGTTCCTTTACGATCTCATCCGGACTTGTAGATAACTGTTTCCAACAGCTGAATGCCCTTGCCTCCAAAAACACCCTAACGGTGGACTGGGTGCCAGGGCATGAAGGCCATATACGAGGTGGCAGACTCCCTAGCTGCACTCGGGGCGATAACACCGTTAATCGGAGCTGAGCCGTTCTGTGGACTATCGAATGGACACAAAAGGGAACTGCTCAGGAAATGGGAGAAAGTGGAGATAAATCGTCACTGGACCGACAGTGCAGGGCTGAGACAAGCCAAACAATTTCTCGTCATCAAAACGCATCATAAACCTATTAAAGAGCGAAATTCGCACTCTAACAGGCTACCTAACGGGCCACTGGAACCTTAGGTATCACCTTAAGAAATTAAAGCTTTCAGAAATCGACACATGCAGATTCTGCGAGATGGAGCAGGAAACATCAGAACATATTATATGTGAGTGCTCAACATCTAGGATGTGAACTTATCCCCTAAAGGATTTGGGAACAAATAGACTTTACAAAAGTACTCTCTTTTATTAGAAGCCTTGGTATTGAGACTCTACCCTAATCCTACAGGCCGGTACAAAAGATCTAACTTCTGGTCGTAGTGTAACAAGGCCCTTGTAATAATAATAATAATACATTGTTCTTCGAATTTATAACGAACAAACTCCTACCGTTACATAGTTTTGGTTGGTATATGTTTTGAAGCATGATTATTACCTATTCTACCTTCAATTAGGTAGTTGGTGGCTTTTTCTTCATTTTTGACGCAGTAGACAGATTTGAATGAAAATATGGTTCCAATGATCTTATGTTGAATTATATTTTTCAGGTCGTCATCTTTATTCTTAGCCGCTAAAATTGCCCGCTCATTCAATCATTATTTATTTTTGTACTTAGAGTTAATTTCTGGAAATAAAAACCCAATCGATTTATCTACAGATACTTGACCATTACCAAGAGTCATTATTTGCTCAGAGAAATCTCAAGCATATGTATCATTATGCAATGCAACTCTCATTTTTGTTGCCAGCTGCTATTTCTTCTCACGGGATTTGACGTCGGCAGCCGTAGATCTTAGATTTACTGGCAGTGTTTGCGTTAACCTTTCAATGTTCTGTAAAGTGATTCTAATGCACGTTTATGCGCCATTGTGCATTCGTCTCAGATGATGATTTTCGATGCCGATTACTCGTTAGTTCATCACTATATAGTTTAATATTTTAACAATATTTTTAAATTAATTTCGTGATTGGGAGCTGGCACGTTAAACTTATTAGTAAACTATTGCACATGAGGTAGCACAAATGTATCTGCAATCATATAGTAAAGCACGAGCACCTCAACATCGTTTTTTCTTGAAGATACACGAATTTGATGTAACATATTTTCTAACATACTATCCTGCATCTATGCAAAGATAATTGATTCAGCAATTGTCGTAACACATGCAGCTGGATATTTTGGGAATATTACACCAGTAAAAGTTCGTAGTGTCTTAAATGACTTTTCCCCACGCACATTTACCATCAACAACCTCAAATAGAAACCGTCTTCATTCTTTGGATGTACTGCAAATACGGGTACTTAGTAACCGAATCGCCTTACTTCCGTTTTTAAAAATTCTTCGATGATGAATTCCAAGTATAATAACGTGGCATCTCTGAGCAAAACAATATTCGTAAAAACTGATGGCCTTGGCAGATCGTAAAGAAACTAGTTAAAGTAGTTGCTGGCGGTGTTTTAGCATGTTGCAAAGCATTCGAAGCCGTGAAATATACTCGTTGACCATTGTCCAAATCGCTTCATTACAGTTGACTTAACGACCATCTTGAGAACGTTAAGTTTCATCGTTTGTATTTAGGATTGCAATCCAAACCGCCATATCGCTGCCTTTCGTGACATATTTGCAATGTTTCGTATCCTTCTTAGATTTCTGCTTTGCCGATTCGATTGTTTTGGACGCGGCATTGTTAATAAAACAACTTCAATTCACCTAAAATTGTATTTCATAATTAAAATTTTTACCATTCTTTCATAGTCGAAATTACTTTGCTGTTAGAATGGCGCGCTTTATTATTCAAAGTCTGATGCGTAAATATATTTTATTGACTTTAAAGAATTGCATTACTCAACTTATGAATTCTACTGTGTGACGCGCACGATATATTAAAATAACCAGAGCTCGCAAAATATTCTTCAACTAATTTTTTTCTACGGTTTGCTCACTAAACAAAAAAAGAAACGCAGCAGACGCGCTCTCGCTCTGAGCAGATCACTTATTTTTCTCTATTTTGTGTTTTCTGGGTTGTGTTCTTCGGTGAGAAAAAAAACACGAAACTCGCACACGAAGACAGCCTGACACGAACACTGTTGACGAATGCTCAGTAGCTGAGCATCACACTAAGTCGAGCAAATTACACACCGTCACTCAGCGACCTGCAGTGACTGGGTGCGGTAAGTATACTTTGTAGTGCGCATCTGATAGCTAACAGCGAAGTCATTTTTTAGGGATCAGATCCGACCAATAACCGCCGCAGCCGATTGCCCTCTATTTTACGGGTACGACGCCACCGGAAGCTGCTAGATGCGAGAAGCCAGGCTAACGCAGGCGCATCGCAACCCAACCGCAGACAACCCACGATATGTAACAATTTGACTAAGTAAAGCACTAAGCTAAAAGACCCTTGTACCACAAAGGGTAAATAGGTAAGAATGTGCATACCTTATTAGCATTTTTCCATGCGTCTTCCAAGACTTTAGGATGGGTCCAAATCTGTTATAAAGTTATCTGTTATAGTTAACATAAAAGCTCTTTACATTCTTTTTACTTACTTTCCGTAACACTGTATAATCAGTAATAAGACTTTTACCGCGACTTTCTCCTCGTCCTGTAATGGCTTCCAATATGGATGTATACAGTGAAATCTAAAAACATATGTTTAAATTTTTATTTTTAAGTAAGTAAATAAGTAACAACAAGAAAGGAAGCTAACTTCGGCATGCCGAAGTTTAAATACCCTTGCAGTAAGTAAGAAGAAGAAGAAGAAAAATTTTCTGACTTTTTCGTTTTCTCGGGTACTGACATAAGGTAAATGTTGCGAAAGAAAAATTTTGCGAACGAGAAATGTTGCGAGCGAAAAATGTTGCGAACGAATTTAATGAATTTATCTATATTTTCTTATGGCTGCTATATGATATAGTGGTCCGATTTGAATAAAATTAAAACCGAAATTCTGGAATAATACAACATGTCTATGTCTAAAATTTTATGAAAATATGTGAAAAATTGGCTTAGTTAGATTTTTTCATCAAAATTTTCTGAACGGTCCTATAACAGCTATATGATATAGTTGTCCGATTTTGATCAAATTAAAACCGAAATTCAAGAATAATACAAAATGGCCATATCTCAAATTTTATTCAAATATTGTAAAAATTGGCTAAGTTATAATTTTTTTCGGCTCGTTCCGACATATATAGCAGTGAGAGCATATAGGAGCATATCTGCAAAGTTTCATCCAGATAGCTTTAAAACTGACGGACTAGTTTGCGTAGAAACGGACAGACGGACAGACGGATATGGCTAGATCGACTCAGCTGTTGATGCTGATCAAGAATATATATACTTTATAGGGTCGGAGATGTCTCCTTCACTGCGTTTCAAACTTCTGACTAAATTTATAATACCCTGCAAGGGAATAATAAAACGATATAGGAAACAAGGTTTTTAAAAAATAGTCCTTATTAAAACAGAAGTTGTCAGATAATAACGTTGCAATTTTCTATATATTTCACATGTTCTCGTACTCCCTTCAAATAGTCGCGCCTTTTAAGATAAGTTCATCTTACTGTCAAATTCATTTTCGTGACATATCCGTTCCTAAGAACTATATATAGTGTGAAGAATCAGATAAGACAGTGCTAGACGACGGTGCCGCCTGCGAATAACCGGGCCCGTACGTATTAGTTAGGCCAGCAGTGTTAGTTGCGATTGTGCCGCCTGCGAGTATTCCGGGCACATTCGCAAAGTTTTCTTCGACAGTGTTAGCTACGATCATGCCGCCTGCGAGTAACCGGGCATTTTCGTAGTTTTTTTCAGACAGTGCTAGACGACGGTGCCGCCTGCGAGTAACCGGGCCCGTACGTATTATTTAGGCCAGCAGTGTTAGTTGTGATTGTGCCGCCTGCGAGTATTCCGGGCACTTTCGCAAAGTTTTCTTCGACAGTGTTAGCTGCGATCATGCCGCCTGCGAGTAACCGGGCATTTTCGTAGAGTTTTCCAGACAGTGCTAGACGACGGTGCCGCCTGCGAGTAACCGGGCCCGTACGTATTATGTTAGGCCATCAGTGTTAGCTACGATCATGCCGCCAGTGCGTAACCGGGCATGTTTCGGCAAGTTTTCCTCAGCAGCAGCGGAGGTTTGTAGGTTTTCTAACCGTAACATCCTATAAACATGCCTCGATTTACATCCAAGCCCTGGGCTCAGTGACCCGAACCAGGTTTTACTACATATAACAATATGATACCCCCCCTCAACTGTCTCTAAGATAATAAATTTATCTCAAGAAGATCCTGGGCGGACTGAGACGCCGACCCCAGCCAAACGCATCCTTACAGATTGGCGCCCAAGCAGGAACTAGTTTGGGAAAATTTGGGGAAAACTCCAACCATCGTGACCTAAAGAATCACTAGATCATTTTGTTTTTATCATCTGGTTTGGGAAAATTTTGTCAAGGGCATTGAGAAAAGGGTTATTACCAATCATCGAGCAGCCTTAGCTGAATCTTTATAATACATTACAGGAAAGAAAATATATATGAGAACACTAAGAGAAATATTTAACATTTTTATCAAAGAAACCGTGTCTAACCTCTGAGATCGCACGCTCGAAATATACACGCCATAGACAAACCCACGTGTGTTAGACAGATCTGAGACGGTCACGTGTTTACCGCCGTCGGGTATATAAAAGCGTGGTCAGCCGTCAAAAAAACCATTCGTTCGCGAGAGCTCAAGCTATCAACATCGTGCCAGACCAAGCAAAGTAATCACTTATCCATCGTCGAGAATTACCATCGAGGACCAAAAAAAAAAAACGGAACTTTTTCCAATCGTGAACCACGTGTAAGCTAAATTAAAACAAAGTTTACTTGATATCCGGTCTGAAGAATTCTGAACAATTAACATTGAAGTAGCGCAACGGCCGTGAAAGCGTTAAACGTTAACCAAGAACCCTTCCTTCGTGACCATCGAAATATTATCGCATTAACATCGAAATTTCCATCGAGAACGTCGCGCAACGACAGCTTGGCTTCGATCCTTACGTAATGGGAGTAAAGTGGATTTCGAATCGGCGGAAACAAGAACTCGAGGCCCTGACGGCCACGTTCGGGTTGAATAGCAGAGGAACCGTCGAGGAATTGCGCCAAAGGCTCATCGAGTTTTCAAGGCGGGACGACTTGTCGCTGGAAATCTAAGAACAATTAGCGAAAATGGAGACGGCATACGGGAACGCCGTTACTACCGAGCAGAAGTCGCCGCTTACCTTGGTGGTCGACCAGCAGCAAGACGAAGGACCCGGTTACGGTACGGGGGACACTCTCCGCCTACCCCGGACCGCTTCTGCTCCTAACATAGCCACGCTACTACAAGTCGGCG